>PVJL010011008.1:0-45487 GCA_004026885.1 Lyroderma lyra
ATGGAAAGATTACTAAACACAGAGTCAGTAATTTTACAACCTGCTATCAGCTCCACCCATCTCTAGGTATCTGATCTTGAAAATAACATTTAACTTCTCTTAATTTTAGTTTTCTCAACCTTTACCTGAGAGGACTTTAATTTAATTGTACTTCCAAATAATATAATATTGAACAGCAAATGTAAAACAAGGAAGTAGTATAGAAAGTATATAGCATTATACAGATATCTATTGTTATCTACATAAAAAAGGGTCCCAAAAAATGGATACACGTTTTAAGAAAGGAAAAAACTATATTAAAATGATAATACTCAATATATGCCAATAACGAAAGATGAATGAATACAAGTTACATTTGATTTCTGAAGTTATAAGAGGTGCTCAGAGTGTGACCATCAGTATCCACACACTTCTGATTACGGTGAACTAATGCTTGAGCAACGCTGACATAGCAGAAGCAGCAAGCAGGACTTGTTGCTGTGCAAGGCCTCGCAGATCTTCCCCTATACGAATCACATATGGTGCCATGCGTCTCAAACTTACCACAAATGCATGCAATTGTTAGGCGTGTTGGACGTTCTGTTGCATACTCATGCCTCCATTGTTCTTGTACTACCACAATGTTCTTGAATTTCAAATACCACTTCCAAAAGGTCTTACACTCCTCGAATGACAACTGTGCTTTTCTTTGACTGTCCTGCCTGCCACATGGCAATGGCCAGCATTCATTTGATGAATGCCATCTTTTGATAAAACATCATACTACACATTGGTACTGTAATTCAATTCAATTTCAAAATGTAATACATAGATAACATATCTTAAAATGTATATACATTTTTTTGGAGTCCTGGTATAACATACATAGAACAGCCCTCTGTCTATACCATAGTACTAATGTTCATCTATATATCTTTGGAAGGGAGGAAGCCTTTGCTATATCTCAAACTGATAAATGCATGTCTATTCCGTACATAGTATTCGTACTTAACCTTTATAGTTCTTTTCAAAATTGTATATTTGATGTTTCCTTTTTCTGTTACATCTGAGATTGTCTTATTTACCTCCATCTTCCCTGGTCCTAGTAAATCACCCAAGAATATGCTGAAAGAGTTGAAACCAACATAATTCGCCATAAACATGAGGGCTGTCCAGAAAGTACCCAACCATGTAACTGTTCATGTGATATTGACAATAGCTTGATGTTTTTCTAGAGAGTCCTCATATATCCTGAGTAAAGAATGAAATTTTTAAATATGAATTATATAACTAAATGGATCAATTTCTCACTGGCTCTAAAGACATAATTTTTTGTTTATTGTACACAAAACTCTTTGATTGGAGAGGTTATATTTCAGCAGGTGGTCTTAGTTGGTATCTTTGGTTGTATGATCCTTTTTGAACCATCTTAAATAGTTATCTGACCATACAAAATGACAGCTGTGTAAGTGTGCAGTGAGAGATTCAGGATAATATTATAGTAGTTTAAAGGAAGGAGAGATGTGGGATAGTCAGAAAATGATTCCATAGAGCATTATAATAATGGCTAACATTTATTGAATGCTTGCCAAGCGCCAGGAATCATTCTAAGAATTTTACATTTATTCACTCATTTAATGCTCAGAACAACACTTTAAGTACCATTATATTCTCATTTTAAATACAAGGAAATTGTGGCTGAGCAAGGATAAGTAACTTGCTAGTTGAGTTGAGCCTAAACCTACACAAACTTCCTCAAGCACCTACACTCATAATTACTACATCATGCTTCTGCAATTGAATGTTTGGGGCTCGTATGTGACTGCTCAGAGAAAAGGACACTAATGACGGATGGGGGGAAATGAGTAAGATCAACGGCATGGAGATGTAATAAGAACAAGCCCAGTTGGAATGTAGTGTCCCTCTGAAAAATTGTGGAAGTCTCATCTGGAAATTTCAGATGAACTCATACAATGAAAATTTGAGTGATACACTGAATAATTAGACTATGTTGTTTGGGCAGTGAAGACTGGTTATGCCATTTTCCGTGGAGCTTGACATTAATACAGTGGTGTGTAGAGGTTTGAAATAGAATCTGTACTTTTCTGGCCATTGAAGCAAACTTTATTTTTCCAGAAAAAACACGTACCCATCTCTGAAAACTGCTATTGGCTGCCTCACTGCCGCCCATTGTATTCTTCCCAACAGCCCCTGATTTCCATTCAGGCATCCATGAGTTTTCCATGGCTAAATCAATCACTGACTTTGAACTGGCCAGCTACACCATTTTAAATGGGACAGAAAACAACAGTACTGTCCCATTTCAAAAGGTAGGTAGTGTCAGCCTAGTATCACTAGGCTAAATTCAAGGTGTCAGTAGGCTGACTCTACATACAGTTTGAAACAAGACAGTACTGTTATTTGCTGTCCCATTTAAAATGGTACATCTGGTCAGTCTACTTTGAAACCTCTGACAACGGGGGTAGTCAAATTTACATTAATCTTAGGACTTGACTTTTAGATCTTTATACAAGGATGGAACTGGGGGTATAAATACATAGGAGCTAGCCTGGGAATGAATTTAACACAATAAAGAGAATAATAAATTAAGCTCAAACCCTTATTGACTTCTGAATCCCACATGCATGAAGCCCACCCAACTTCTAGACTTTTCAGATATGTGTACCACTATATTCTCTTTGTTATTTAAGCCACTTTGAGTAGGTTTTGTATTGCCTGCAATAAAAATCATCGTAAGTAATACATTGTCCAATGCTAAGGGTTGCTCCTTGTTTCAAGGACATACAAAAGCTCTACCTGAGCTAGGTGACACAGCTCAGAATATTGTCTTCTTTTTTAATGACTGCTTCTTCCTTGCCTCTTCACCAAGAAAAACCATGATTTTTCATAGTTCAGCTCTGAAGCTTCAAATCCCAAGCCAGAACCTTCTTTCACAGGACTGCTGAAGTCTCTGCCATCTGAGCTTATAAAGCTCTGGGTGACCAAGAAATAGCTATATATCATGCCCAGGGCTTCCACATTAAAGCACCCAGTGGAGGCCTCATCCTGTTCAAAATGACAAATTAAAACGAATCCCAGAGCTTCATTCTCTAAGAACGTAAGACATGTTTTCTTTTTGAACATTTCATTGCACCATCTCCAGAATCCAGCTCTCTAAAGAATGTTATTATACCTTGAGCTGCTTGACACATTTCCTAATAATTTGAAGCTTCTGACATTTATACAATAAAAGATTGTGCTCCTGGAAAAAAAAATCAATGAATCTTTTTGGCAATCGTCCTAAATCTGTAGAGATTAAATTTGCTTCCCAGACATTGCTATTTCATATCAAACACACAGTTGCGCACTATAATTAAGATAGTTGTAGAACCATATATTTCATGCCCTAGCTGTCTGCTTTAAACTATCTTGGGAAGTTGAGAAATAACAGGGAAGCTACATCTTAACCAGAATAATTACATTTGCTAAACAGAATGGAATGAGCAAGAGCAATGTAATGGAATAAAATAAATCCACCAGAAAACCAAGAATTTCTACATTCATTCTGATGTATAAACCTTGCTGATAAAAAAAAGAAAAAAGGCTCATCTTCAGTGGCAACTCCCAGGAGAATGGTAGCTATTATCCCCTATTGAGTTGGTACTTACCATATAGAGCCTGAACAATTCATACAGAAAAGTAAACCATAACATTCCTGTTTATTATTACTTTAGCTGAGAGGTGGTGACATTAAACAGTTCTGCACTGCTGCTATCAATCAGCAGGCTGGAGATGTTCTCAGCATGGGACTAAGGCTCCTTGGAAACCATGCTCATCAAAGCAACCAGCTGTCAGAATTCTTCAAATTAAACTGTTATTACAGTAGTATTCATTAGTCAGTTACTGACTATTAAGATATTTTTATATCAGCACCATTGACATTGGCTGATGCTTTTTAATATGCAAGTTACATATAAACATGATTCAGTGGCATGTGAGGAAGACAGACTCTATTAGGGCTTGGTGTCCACTGTCGAAAGGCTGCAGCAAAGGGTGCTTGTCTTATCCACGCACACATAATTTTTTCTGGGAGGCTGAATATTTGTTCTGGTGGATGGAGTGGGGAGAGGGGTAGTAATAATATATTTCAACACTAGTATTTGCCCAGCGAAGTGATAGCTCAACATCAGAAATTATAACTCTTAAGGCTGTTACTGAGCCCTTGATGACAGTGGTTTATGCTTTTCCAGCTTGATGGTTTGGATTTCCTTTTTGTCTGAGTTGCTGGGCACATGTTGAATTTTTTGCTTGAAATCCAGAATCAAACAAAGGATGTCAAATGGGGTGTGTGGAGAAGTAAAGAGGAAAATCAGTATACAAGTGCTGATAGAAAAAAATATGACAAGAGTTGGGTTCTTATTAACTTAACAGTGTCCTTGGCATTTGCAAAAGTTCTTATATCTCAGTTTTAGTTTCAGGAAAAATTTAGTCTAAATCATCTCATTTCAAAAAAAAAACCAAAACAAAACAAAAAAAAAAAAAACAAAGTGTGTGTTGCTCACTAGTCTAGGAAGATTGATATACTACTTACATGCATAGCCCAAACTCATTCCCACGTAGAAACCACTGAACTTCTAGTTTTCCCCTCCCCTCACATTCGTTCCCACACAGCATACAGAATACTAGACTGTTTAGTTGAGATGGAGGATATTTGGTCTAAGTTATTTATTTTGTAAATGAAGAAAAGTAGATCCAGTGAATTAGGTCACTGGAGTTAGCCTTAACTTTGTTTTCCTCTCTATTTTTGAATACGTATCTCAGAGCTCCACCTAGAAGACCGGCCATTTCCTGGTCCTTACATAAATTAAAATTCCAAAGGACAGTACACAAATAACCTCTGTGTCTGCTTCAAGGAAGTGCAAAATGAGTCATTTTCTCTGACCTAAAATCTGAGATTCATAGGGGCTGACTGGGTATGTGGGAGCGAGCATGAGCCATTGACACCATGTTGATAGCTTGTGAAGGTATTAAGTTTTCAGGAATGTTGTGAGCCATTGAAATCATGTTAAAAGCTTGAAATGGGACATGGTGGGACTGTTTACACCCTGGAAATTGGCAAACCCTACCCATCGGCGGGGAGTGGAGTGTTCCTTCTGGAAATAGGTTTATTACCATTTACCAGCACATCACTGACTTGCTGATGAGCCTCCTTTGCTACATCGAAATCCCAGAGAACGTGCTCTGCTTGTGAGCATTGCCACAGCCACTGCCATAAACTCATTCAGTCAAACCTGGTTACTGAATACCTACCGTATTTCAGGCACAGTGCCCATCTCCTACCATTGTGCATAGCTAGTAAAGACTAAAATGAAACCTACCCCCTGCTTGTACACCTCAATAGAGTCCTGTGTCTGCCTAGAAGAAGGAACACTTTTTTCTAAATCACATTAAATCACTCATGTATCTACGGGTCTATGGAGTGGGCTCTGCAGCCCTGTGTCTGTCAGGTAGGACACGTTTTCTTATTTCTCTAGAGAGACACGTGGGCCAATGGTGGTGCTCTGTATATGCTAGAGACACAGCTTTGAGCAAGTCAAAGTTGTGACTGCAGAGGTCATCTTCTAGGAAGGGAAGAAAATGAAGATGATTTGAGAGAGTGGCGGTGCCATGAAGCAAAGCCACCAAGGAGACGTAAGAGAGATGGAAGGTGATGGGCGGGAAGGTGCTTTGGATAGGGTTCAGGACAGGCCTCTGGGGGGCCTGTGTAAAAAGCACTCCAGACAGAAAGAACAAGAGCAAATATTCAGAGCTGAGAGCGAGCTTGCTTTTCTAAAGAACAAAAAAAACACCCCAGATGACTGGAACAGAGTGAAAACCGTGGAGGAGGGTACAAGTTGGGGACAGAGAGGTAAGCAGGGGCCTTTGTTGTCCATGGATCAGAATTTGGATTTTCTTCTGTGTGTAGTGAGAAGCTATTGAAATGTTTTAATCAGAAAAAGTGGTTTGCATTTTTAAATGATCACTCAGGTTTTTGTATGGAAATTAGTTTGTAGGTAGGCTGACCAGTTGTACCATTTTAAATGTGACAGAAAATAATAGTACTGTCCTATTTCAAATGGTACATGTGGTCAACCTACTGACACTTTGAATTTGGCTCAGTGAGACTAGGGTGACCATATGTACCACTTGAAATGGAACAGTACTGTTGTTTTCTGTCCCATTTAAAATGGCACATCTGGTCAGCCTATGTGTAAGGAAACTAAAGCACGCACAAGAGAGCAGTTCAAGATTAGGTGCTGCTCTCCCACATCTGAGTGCACCCTTCCCAAGATGGTGCTGCTCCTTGGTGTTTTTAATTCTTATTTTTTTAGAATTTTGCTTCTGAACCTCTTGACTCAACCACCACTCTCTAGCCCAAGAACCAATTTCCACCTCTGTGTTTGGTCTTCCTTAAGTTGTTTCAAGATCACTATTTGTTAATAACACATCATGTGGGGTTTACTAGAATAATTCAAAAGATAATTTAAGGAGCGGAGGATAATGGCAGCAGAGCACCAAGACAAAGGAAAAATATGTCTTAAGTGCCAACATTGATTTTAGTTTGAGACCTCACCGTGGAGTTATTGTGAAATAATAACCCTTGCAGGACTGAGGATCTCCATTTTTGGTCAGTGGTTCTCTGTCTTGGAGGTGTGGTGGTGTTACCTGAAGAATTGTTAAAAATACCTATGCCCAGGTCCAACCCTAAGAGTTTCTGATTTCATCATTCTTTGGAGGAACCAAGATATTGGAGTGTTTTAAAAGCTACCCAGGTAAATCTAATAGATAACCATGGTTGAATATTTTAGTTCTGAATGCCTGGGCATTTAGCCAGGAGGGAAGTGATGAAGCACTCTATATGGAGCAATTGCAGCAGCTCACCCTTGAGACAGGAATGAAGAACAGAGGCACTAATATTTTCCCATGAAGGATGGACAGTTCATTTGGCAATATAGGGTCCAAATAGCTAAAAGAATATTTCTAGAACTGAGAGCATGAACTAAATCTAGATGTAATCCATCTCAAAAAAGAGATGTAGGCTATCTCAAACATGACATTTCTGGAAGTGATCATTTGCTAAATAGAGACTGATTCTACTTTACTTTCACCTGGTTTAAAATACAAATCTAAAGTAGAATACTGTGAGAGCTCTCTCCTGATATCAGCTGCCACTCAGATACTTACCTAAGAAGGAAACATGACCCCAGATAAATCTCAGAAGGGCTCTTTTTCCCCTTTCAACAATCACTGGCCCCCAATATAGCCACCTTCCAAAAAGTAAATTTTAATCAGGGAATGATGCAGAAAATCACAGTTGGAGAATTCTAAGGAAGGGAAAGGCAATGACATGCATTGTTCTCCTACTATCAAGCTTTGTGAGGGAATCTTCCTAAATAATCTCACTGATCATCAAACTAATCAATTATTAGTCTCTTCTCCATTTTGCAGTTATTGAAACCAAGGCTTCCAGTTAACATAATTTTTTTCAAGGTTTCACATACAGGAAACAGCAGAGAATAAATCAAACTCCAAAACCCATATTTTTTTCATGTCAAATGCTTCTTCCTTGGGTAAACAGAGGAGCTATAGAAACTGGGGACAACTGGAAAACAGAGATTGAAAAAATCTGGAAAATTAAGATTGAAATTACCATGAAGCTAGGCAAATGCCACAAAATGTTTACATTTTCTTTCCCCTCATTTCTGGAGCAGAGGTACTATATATCAGGTCTTCCAGGTAGGAAATTCACATGGAATGTGGAAGGACTCCAGGCTAAGATTGCGTTCAGGGGACAAACGACATGAACAAGAAAGTCAGCAAAATGAATCAAGAATAATTCCATAGCACCTAGTGTCAACTAATTGCCCTGTGAGGTAGAAGACAACTCTTTACTTCTCTCAAATAAGCATTTTGAAGATGCTTACTTTTAAATGACCTTTTTTTCCCCCTTCTCTTTCGTCAAACTATCACATTTAGAAAAAACTCCTATCTGCTTCTATGTTTATGTTATATAAGTGCCATTTTGTCATGGTGATGTAGGGGGAAAGGATTTTGGATTATTTTGAGGGTGTTTTGTTTTGTGTTGTTTTGTTTTTAACTTGCAAAGAAATTTTGGGAGTGCTAAAGAGAAGAGCTGTTCTCTTCCCAGGCAGTAAATATTTGCTGAAATGGACCAAGGGAATAGAAGCCAGTATTTTTTACCTGCCGCAACACTTTTGGTGTGTTTATTTTGAGCCCCTTGGACACCTTGCTGCTAGTTAAACAACAATTTCATACAGAACTCCACTTTCCATTAAGAAATTGTTATTGCTTGAAAGACAAAATGGCTTCTTCTCAGCAAAAGACAACTTGATTTAAACCATTTACCCCAATTAGTAATTAACCTCGTGCCAAGCTAATAGAAATGCAATGGCACACAAAAGAATATTTTCATGAAGGTTTATGAATATTTTCCAGTCTGCATCTTTTTAATTTTTAAAGGCCTCTCAGTGATTCTTTTTAAGATTCTATCCAATTACTTTTCTAAGGGTCTGTGAAATCCAAGTCATTATGAAGACTGGGACTGTCCATAAATGGCTACTCATAACACCTATATTCTGCTCATCCATTCAGTGTCTATGGGCCTTTTTCTTTATTTTATTTGGAGTCTCAAAAAACAAAACAAAGATGAAGTTGAACACAAAACAGTCACTCTTTGCTGAAGAGTGCAATGATATCAGAGGCAGCCAGACCGGTTATCTGCTAGGAAGGCTATTTGAATCCTGCCACCTGTTGGTTTCCCATTGTAAAGGTTGCTTTGGCCTTTCCTCACACTTGAAGAAATCTTATTCATTGCATTGTCACATCTATGAAACACAGCTCTTTGATGACAACACTCCTGTGAGATAGAAGGTAACCTTTGCTTCGCTATCAGGCTGCTGGGGAAGTGCAGTCGTATCTCAGGCCAGTGAGTGATGTCATTGAAAGATGAGGCTATTAAAAGAGAAACCAAACACAAAACAGTGGACTCCCACTGCATTCTTGCCAATAGGAAAAGACATTCTGTCTGGGACCAGCTATCCTGGCCGGGTTGGATTACTCCTGCAGTTACAATGCCAGGCTGGAACAAAAGGTGTTGATAGCTGCCAGGAAACCAAACTGTGATATAAAAGCAAGTATGTCACGAAGTAGTTGAATTTCCTTTCTTTTTGTTCTGTTGCCCTAAGCAAGAGAACTTTACCCCTGTAAATAAAACACAAGGGCAGAGGACAAAACCAAGGAAAGGTGATGTTGAAGACTTGAGTTTAATTTGCCAAATTAATAACCCTTTGGAAGTCTAACTCCTCGCTCAGGCTCGGAGTTGGTCGTTGGCTTACTCTTACCTTAACTTGTGGAAGCAATTCCTCTTTTTGGAAATGCCTAGGGCTCCATTAAAAAAAAAAAAGTACCAAACATCCTCTATATAATCTGCCCTCTTCTGAAATGATAACTTTTCTTTCATGTATGTTAGTCTTAAACTCAGTATAAAAGAAATTTTGAACTATTGCCCTTACCGACAATGTGGGCAGGTACCAATCACCAACTTTTCAGCTGCCCCTTCAATTTTCTGAGAGTCACTTTCTCTTCTCATTCCAGGCAACTCTGGCATGTTTAAGGATTAATGATTGACTTTGTGAATTTTCTGGACCCCTTATTTCTTTTCTTTCTCTCTTGCTGCATTAACTTGACCTCACTGTTCATATTGCCTGTACTAAATGGAAACCAAGAATCTAGGGCGGGTGGCATGGCTCCTGGGAAACAGCTGTGGCAACAGATTTGATGGGTGAAGACATACTGGGAAATTGGGGCTAAGGTGAGGTTCCAGAATTTTCCATGGTTTTTTTTTTTTTTTTTTGCTCTCACTGTTTCTCATCCAAACTTATAATTGAAATAGAACTCCTTTACGTATCCACATCTGGACACAATGCAGTCTATTTATGCAATATGACTGTAAAGATGTTTGGAGTAGTGGAACATCTGGTAGAAAAGAGGGGTTTTGATACTTGTCTAAACTACGGATGTTGTAATTTTTATTTTTCTATTCAGTGTTTGTAAAAGAGTAGAATTTTCCACATTGTTGATATAAATTGTATATTGAAATCACATGGAGGTCTTTTTCCAAATCATACGTACACCATGTCCAAGCCAGAGATTCTGATTCAGTAGTCTGTGGTGGGGATCAGGCCTGCAGGCTTTTGAAAACTTTCTAGGTGATGCTGAACTAGATCTCTGGTCAAGAACTAATGATGTAAAAGTTAACTTATTTTTATGTATCTATTATTACAATAGTATTACTTTGAACTTAAAAAAATTACTTACTTTTCTGTCTACTATCCATTTTTAAAAGAATGCTCTGGAGGTTATTTAAATTATTTTCATTTACATTCTTATTTCCCTGGATTAAAAAAAAAAAGTCTTTTAAAAGATCCACTCCATTAATTTGCATGCTAAGATCATGATTGCTGTGTGCATTTTAGTTGGTAAAAATTTCTCAATACCATCAATTAGAAAACAGACATAAATTTTCGTGGTCAGATGCCTAACTTTAAAATGACACATTATGTAGCAGACCAAAGATTGTATCATGCATGAGAAATGTGGGTTCTAATCACAACTGTGCCACTAAATCTAGGGTTCAGTACCCGCACTGATTAAATGTGGGATTGGTTTAGGTGAGCTCTGGGGTCCCTTCTGGCTTCAGAACACGTGATCCCATTTACACTCTGATCCTTTGTGAAATAGACCAGCAGTTGCTAACAGAAATAACAAGTGCGTTAGAGGTTGCCTTTGCTACTTTCTAGAGACCTGCTGGAGCTGTTGAGTCAGGAATACCCAGGAACTAAGCTTTCTCTGTGCCATCTGCCCAGCAAGTAATGGCTTGGTTCTCACACCTGTTATCTAGGTAGCAGGCCTTGGACTGTCAGCTCGCCTGTCACCTTCAGTCCTTTTAGATTCATGACTTGTAAAGTATGAGTTGCCTAATTGACTGACTGATGATGACTGACATGTATACACAATTAACTCTTCAGTCTCACTAGTTCTGAAATGAGACCCATATCTTGCTATTTATAAATGTGTGTTAGTCTCTCCTCCTATGGTGAAATCACAATCAGATGCTTCTACTGAGATGCAGACCAGTGATTTTTAAATACTTTTGCAGTCATGCAGAATTACCACTTCATTGACTGATCCACAACACACTTAGGAATGCCTGTCCTTTACATGTGATTTTACAGCCATCCATAAGAGATGGTAAGAGATTGGGCATAGAGAAGTACACTTTATTATTATTAATATTATTATTTTTCTTGAAACCACCCTTAAACTACCATTGACAAAGGGTTTTATTCTATTGTTTGTTCCTGGGCATTTTAGTGATAAATAACTTTTTACTAAAAAAATTCTATTAAAAATATGTGATACTGGGAGGAACAGTACATACTTAAATATTAACACATCATACATGCTAATATGCCAATACGTGATTCACATGAATAGTTGCTTATTTGTGCATATGTGACATGAGGTAGGTATCTGTTGAATTCCCACGTTTAATGTGCACAATTTCTTAAATATGATGATCAGTACATCTTGGATGGGTATATTTTTAGACCTAATAACCCCCTCCCCATTTAAATATACACCACATTCTTTTGTTTTTAGAATCCTTAAAACTTGCTTACTTTTCAAGATGACTGAACCAATTCATTTTCTATGTCATGCTCGCTTCCTAACGATTATAAGCCATTAAGGGAAGGAACTATATCTATCCTATTTTTTTTTCAAGCATAAATTTCCCCACAAGGGGAATTTTATTAATGACACTAGTTTATTTCCCTCCCCAAAAGACTAAATGATCCTCAAGATTTTATCGTCTTCATGATTAAAATATGAAGCTCAGAACTGGATCACTTGGCTCTTTCTCTTCTTATCTCCTCCTAGTTCAAAATGCTTGCATCTCTTAATAGCCAGCATTCTCTTAGATCTGCAGTTGGGCTCAACACATTCAAGCCTTAGGACAATCTTCTTTGTAGTTTTAGCCTTTTTGTGGAAAATTGGCTTCATCTGCCCACTGTAACCACTGTGCTTCCTGTCATAATGCCGCTTTCCCTGTGCATACAGAGAATCCTTGCCTTTCTTGTACTGTGTCACTTTGTGGGGTTGGTGCTTGCCACACACTTCATGCACAAAGTCCGACGGGTTTTAGGAACGTTCACCATGTTCGTGAGAGCGTTATCGACACAAAAAGAAAGAGGCCGGACTAGAAACAGAAGAATAGAGCTATCTATCCTTTTTTTGTACCCCAAATAACAGTTCTCAGCATTGCACCTGATCAGCACCCCAGACTGTCATACCCTGTCTTAACTTGTCCAAACATTTAGTCACTACCCATTCGTGCATTTAATCAGTGTCTACTGTGAATAAGTACTCTCTCTACAAGGCAGTAAGGGAGACAGCAATGGATAAGACACAATCTTAATAGGGGAAACCAACAAATAAGTAAATAAATGAGTAAAGAAGATCATTTCAGTGAGTAGTAGATACTATTAAGAAAAAAGCGATGTGATCACAAGAGACTGGGGAATTACTTTAGGTTGGGAAGTGAGGAAAGGCTGTGCTGAGGAGGGGAAATTAAAGTTGGACCTTCATGGGAGGAGAGAAAACAGAGGTGACAAGGAGGAGGAGAACCCAAGCAGAGGAAAGAGCAAGGGCTGAGACCTCAAGGTGGCCACAAAAGTGGTGCCTCTTTGGGAATAAAGGCCAAATGGAGAATGGAAAGAGAGGTGCACACAACATGTGGGTTAAAGCAGAAAGCACGGATTTTATCCTAAGCGTGATGGTAAGCCAGGAGAGGATTCATCTATGTGCAGTGTGGAGCCCTGAGAGGTATCACCTGACTTCTATTTTCACAATTGGCTACTGTGTGGAGGTTGGATTGTAGGGCACAACAGTGGAAGGATGTTAACTAAAAGGCTATTTATGATCTTCCTTATTGGGAGTGTTATGAAGCATGTATAAGAGCCTTACGTGTTTTACCATCAATAAATGTTAGACTTCATTTTGGTTTGTCTACATCCCTCTTCTTTTGATGATGGTGAATATTGTCCTAATTATCATTATTTCCATAGTTTGCCTGGAGATGATGGTGGCTGCAACTAAGGGTAAATGCTGGATATGAAAGGAAATGTATAGATTTGGGAAGCATTGTGGGGGTTCCTACTCATCTTCTGAGTTCCAGAATAAGTCTCTACTCCTCAAGACGTTTTCCCTGCAACAATTACTTTCTCCTCAGAATACCTGTTGTACCAGTCAGTTAGCTGTAATTGACACTATCATATTGAGTCACATCTAGTCAGTTCTCTGTCTGAAGCTCACTCAGGAAAAAAAAGGGTTTGTGAAGTTTATTGAGAATACTGATTCCCAGGCTCAACCCTAAATATCTTTATTCCAGAAGGATAAGGAAGAAATACGCATTTCAAAACACATGATTTAGGTAATGCTGATTATAGTAGCTTGTCAAACCCACTAGGAGAAATACCAGGCCAATGTTTGGAAAAGAAAAGAAAATCAGCGATAAAAGATTTGGAAGTATATGTGCATATAACAAGCAAAACCATGGTCATCAATGCCACTGCCTGGGGTGACTGTGCAGAGGGAAGAAAGTGAACTTAGAAATGAACCTTAGGGAACCTTGACTTCAAAGAGATGGGTAAAAGAAGAAGAATCTGAAACAGAATGAAGAGAAAGAAAACTTAGAAGCTGTGTCAGTGAAGCTAAGAGCAGTGTTTCATAAAGCTATGGTCATGGACACCACCCTGCCCCCAGCAAATGCTATTAGAAGACCTGTTCTGTGCTAGTCACTGGAATATAGCAGACAAACATCCCTATAAAATCCATAGTCTAGTATCAAATGGAACAGAATGGTCTGAGAAACCAAAAATAGAAAAAAGTAGTTTTAAGAAGTGTTTGATTGATGCCCAAATTGCAGTAGGTTGAGGAATGAGTAGGAGATGAGAAAGAAGAAGCAGGAAATGTGATTTATACTTTCGAGATGGCCATAGAAGGGAGAAAGGAACAGAGCTCTGTGTGACTTCTCTTTGTCACTCACCTCTGAGTTGTGTCACCTCAATGACAATACATTGCTACCAAAGAGTGAAAACTTAATGTTGAACTCTAGCAAACAAACTAGATATTGAAAGAATTAAAATGCCTTCAGGTCTTTACAGTTAGGAAGAATAAATTATAACCCTTTGCAGAATGGTCCAAAAAACTAATAAATGGCAAGGATGATTTGTTGGCTTCAGGAAGAAAAAATTTTCCGCAGGGTATTTCAGGACTAACAAAATACAGAACAAAAGTTAATAAGTAATAGTTAAGCATGAAAATTATGAGACTGATATTCTGCAAAGTTGTTGTGAGACTTTTTTAACCAGATTAAAACAGAGACAGAAAAGAATTCAAGACAGACTCAAATATAAAAATGTATGACTCACACCCATTTCCTTCTTTCTTGATTCACTTCTTCCTGCTCTTTTCCCCACAAACTAAAAAGAGCACTTTAGGTCAGAGAAATCAGTTGAAAGTCCAAAAGTACATTCCTGGTTCAATTTCTTAAAACAATCAAGGGATGGAGAAATGTCATTTATTCTCAACTCAGACCTAAATACTGATCCAACTGACACAACTAGGTGTTCATCTATGGGACTACAATTTTTAATAATCAAAACAATTAATTCACTCCAAGTACACATTAAAATTACTCATCTCTTTGAATTTTTGCATAATTTAATATGAGGTCAGTTAAAATTCCAAATGTTTTTGGAGTATGTGACAGTATAGTCAACAGAATAATACTAACTTGGAAAGCAACTTGGAAAAAGAAATACAGGGTCTGACAGTTCATTTCGTGAACTCATCCTAGAAAAGTGCTACATACCTCATTGCTGAATATCACTATGGTCTCACCTTCAATGTACTCCCCTTGGGAAGCTACACACTGATGCCAGTGTATAATCCACCCTTCGAAGTAATTTTGGAACTCTTTCTAGAATGGCTATCACAGCTGTCATATGACCCTTAATGTCTTGAATGTCATCAAAACGTCTTCCTTTCAATATTTCCTTTATCTTAGGTAAAGAAAAAAGTCATTGGGAACTAGATCAGGTGAGTAGGGAGGGTGTTCCAATACAGTTATTTGTGTTCTGGCTAAAAACTCCCTCACAGACAGAGCTTTGTGAGCTGGCGCATTGTTGTGCAGACTTGGACACTGTTTCAGGGTCATATTGGTACACCCCTGTTGCATCATCAGTAATAACACAGCCTAAAACATTGTCTTGCCTCTCCAAAATGTCTTGGCTAACTTCGACTCTCCTTTGCTTTTGTTCATTGCTGAGCTCCTTTGGGACTATTTTTGCACATACCTTTCTCATGCCAAAATTTTTAATTAAAATATTCCTAACTGTTTCTCTATCGATATTTACTTGGTCTGTTATGCTTCTCAGAGTCAGCTGATGATTTTGCCACAAAATGCGACAAATTTTTGCTATGTTTTCATCAGTCATGCTCTTTCACGGCTACCCTGACCTCTCTTTATCAGTGACATTTCCTCTCCCCTCAGAAAAATGTTTAATCCATGGCATTATCCCCATAAATTTGGACTAACGTGTCCCTGATTTTACTTCCACTCTGGCCAAGTTTAACAAGAAATTTAATGTTTGTTCATTGCTCTAATTCAAGCTCCAATATTCTCACAACAGGACACAAAAACATGCAACAACAATAATGAATACCACTCATCCAGATACTGTCACACACCAACACAAACACAACTGTGAGATGCAAGTATACCAAGGTTATGAAACCTTACCAGGTTGTACAGTGCTGCCAATAAAGCACACAGAGGCAAGTTTGCAAACTTAAGTGTCAGCCCTCATATATGAAAACTATTAGGACTTTTTTTTCATTATTGGTTTCAGGTGTACAAAACAATATAATGATTACACATTTACACACCTCGCAATATGATAACCCCAACTAGTTTACTACCCACCTGACATCTTACATAGCTATTGCAATATCACTGACTATATTCCTTATGCTATTCTTTACATTTTGTGACCACATATGTGAGGGCTGTCCAGAAAAATTTCAGCCATAAAAGCCTCTATTTTTCATGTTACATGGCTGGATACTTCCTGGGCAGCCTTTGTATTTTAAATTATAGTTGACATTCAGTATTATGTTATATTAGTTTATAGTGCAGTGGGTAGGCATTTATATAATTTAAGAAGTGAACTGCCAGGTAAGTCTAATAATCATCTGACACCATACATAGTTTTTACAACATTATTGAGTATTTTCCCCATACTGTAAGAAAATTTCTGAAATAAAAGTACTATTCCTCCTCATACTAAATAAATTTTAGATGGACTAATGATTCAAAGACAAAGAATGAAACTACACAAAATCAAAGAAATAAGAAATAAAATAAGAAATTTTATTTTTACAATCATGGAATAGGAAATAATTTGTTTCTTATAGGATACAAAACCCAGAATCATAGAGGGTATCTGACAAGATAAAATTTTTAAATACTGTATAATTAAAATTTTACTATAAAGTGACAAATAGAGAAGAAATACTTGTGTTCATATGACAAAGAGCTAACTTTCTAAATTTTCAAATATTGTTTTTACAATATTTTAAGAAAAAGAGAAATGATCCAATGGGAAAATGACAAGAAAATATGAACAGGGGCTACCTAGCATAAAAATATTATTAATAAAATAAATGCAGAGATGTTTCCATTCATTCATGATTAACAACTGCATAAGCTGGGGGTACTATTACTACTCCTACTCTCAGATGGATAAACAATTGTTCTAGTACAATTTACTTAAAGGCCCTCCATTGCCCAAGGATTTGCAATGCAATAGCATTTATAAAGTTAATTCCCTTATATGAATTGGACTATTTCTGAATTCTCAGTCCCATTGGTCCATTTGTCTATTCCTGAACAAATACCACAATGTCCTAATTACTATTGCTTCATGATATCTTGGTATGTGATAAAGTTCCTCCATATTAGTCTTCTTCACAAGTATCTTAACTAATTAGGGGATTGTGCAATTTTATTAAACTTCAGAAATTCAGAGTTGGTTTTTTTCTGTTCCACAGAAGTAAAGATGTAATATAAATAGGAAATTACATGCATATTTGTAAAGAATCTCCATCTTTTAAAAATTAAATCTACCGCTCCGTGAATATGGGATAGCAATTCATTTTTTTAGGTCTTTTATAATTTTCTTCAATAATGCTTTATAATTTTCTCTATAACTTCCTAAAATATTCTTTATTGGAATTATTTCATTTACATCAAATTTTCATTTCTAACTATTAAACCTCTTTCTCATGTATAAAAAAGTTAAACATCTCTTTGGGTAGGGTTGTAGGGAAAAAGATCACACACTCAAGATTTTTAAGAACTAGATTACGGGAAGACAAGGAGAAGTGCACTCAATAGCCAGATTTAACATCTGAAAATGACAGTCTTTTTTTATATATCTGAGTATATCTAAGATCTGTCACCCATCCATCAACTTCATTTCCAAGAATTACTTAGGGATCCACTGGAAAATAGTTCACTTATTTATCCACAAGTAAATAAACTTGGAAAGAGTAAGCAGGCAGTCTCCACTTGTAAGAGGTCAGATGTACATTTGAAAGGAAAGGAAATTCAGTAATTCAAAGGTGAGTCTGGCATCAGGGATTATAAAAGAGAAGTGATAACTGTTCAGAGGAGTAAAATATTAAAACTTTGCTAGCTGAGTCTTTAACTTTTAGAATTGTATGACGTAATCTGTTAAAGGAAATTGTTTCTTCCTCAGCAGCACTCAAATATCATGAATAATTGTCCCAATTCATTTCTTTGTAAAAATAATCACATTCCAAATTTGCAAGTGATATTACAGTGAACAGTGAAAGGAGAGGGTCTAAGAAGAAATGTGTTTTTTTAAAAACAATGATTGGACAAAAAACCAGTTTGACCCTTTACATTCTACTGGCCATGCCTGTTTTATACATATATGCTATCTCTCCTTTCTAGCCATTCTCACTTTCTTATTTCAATTGAGAAATTTTATTAAATGCCTGTCAAATATTACATGCTAAGAATATATAAGAATAAAGAATAATATAAGAAAACTGCACAAAGGACCTTAAAATAGTTTTGTGGAAGAAATATCAATATAAAATAATTAATATTACTTTATGCATAAATATAAATAAAATAAGCACTGTCAGTAGAAACTAAAACACAAGTAACTGTTCACTGAAAAACAAAGCAGAACAAGAACAAAAGAAAGAAAAACAGAGCTTTTCAAAAAGTGCTGTGAAATATAAACTGAAAAGAAGTAGATTTTCATAAAGGCCAGTGCTTATAATACTGGATTCTGTCCTTTATCCCAGTTTACATTAGGCTTGAGCACCTGCTTCAGAGAGCTAAGGACTTTAGTGTGAAGGATTCAGTAGTACATCAGTCTCTTTTTATCCCTCCTTCACAGAAAGGGAATGGCCTATTCAGTTATTTTGTCCATTTAGTTTGCATTTGCAATAAAGAAGATGATCGTTCTCTATTGCTTTTGTGGTTTCTACGTCATGCCTAAGCTTCTAGACTGCATATTCTTCATTGCTTACATATGCCCAAGTTAGGCAAAAACATTTCTCCAAATTAAACTTTTCAGAGGATACTCCAGCCATAATAAAGTCTAGCACGGTAGAGGTCTTTGTTTTGTTCACCAAATAATGTTTCATGCATGGTTGGCACACAATAAATATTTATCGAATAAACATTAGTTTATTCAGACCTATCATGAGAAATCCACATCATATTAGGAACCCCGTATGAAAGGGAAGACAGTAATGGTGAACAATCATGCTCCTTTGAGGAAAGGTCACTAGGTGATGCCTTAGTGTTGTAGGTGTCTTTGGATTTTTGACGAACCTTTCCTTGGTTTGTCAGTTTTTTAAACCAGGGTAAAACATTTAAAACTAAGAGATTTCAAATAGATAAACATAGTAATTTCTCCACCTAATTATTCAATATTGAGAGAAACTATTTTAAAGTAGCACAAACTTGGACCGTTATAAGTAAATAGTACCAGTTTACAGGGTAAAACGGAGCAGGGAATTTGATAATGTTGATATCAGTTTACTTATTTCCTTAAACAAGACAAAAGGTAAGTAAACTACTATCAGCATTATCAAATAGCCTTTTATGCTGTCCACATGGTACATGGAAGTGGTTTGTAAGGTGGAGAGACAAGTAAAATTTCAACTTTATCGATAATCTTAATTCTAGTACTAACATACAATGTCAATCTTGACCTTCAAAGATCTCTGATATAGAAGTTAATTTCAAGTTCAGCCTTTGTTCAGATTTAATGACTATAATATTTAAATACCAAAAGTGATTTAAACAGTGCAGTTGTTAAAATTTAGGGATGGCCATGAATCAGAGGAAAGAAGGGGTTTCTGTGAGGAGGCATGTACCCTAAACACATCCCTCACCCTTCCCTGTTTTTTAATCACTCTACCCTACAAAAAGTGAAGTGGCCCACCTGATTCATGATCACAACTGAGCTCCTCTCAACTCTCCTCCTTCTTGAGTGCCTTCATCCTCAGCACCTCTGGGGGCTGGCTGCAGAAGATGGTTGGGCCTCAGGATACTCATATCCTGAGGCTGCTGTAACAAATTATTTCAAGATTTGTGATTAGAAACAACAGAAATGTATACTCTCACAGTTCTGGAGGCCAGAAGTCCAAATTCAGTTTCACTGGGCCAAGATCAAGGTGTCAGCAGAGCTGCCCTCTCTCAGGAGGCTCAAGGGGAAACTGCTCCTTGCTTCACTCCAAGCTCTGCCTTTGTGGTCACACTGCTTTCTCCTCTTCTATCTGTCTTATCTCCCTCTGCCTCTTACAAAGATACTTCTAATAGCATGTAAGGCCCATTTGGATAGCCAGGAAAATCTCTTCATCTCAAGATCCTTAACTTAACACATCTGTAACAACTTTACCAGTTAACCTTTACAGGTGCTGGGAGTTAGGACCTGATATCATCGATGGCCATTATTCAGCCCACTACAGGGGGACAGCCTGCTCTCTCTGGTATAACCATGACAGTTCAGGGATCTCCCAAATTCTAGTCTGGCCCACAGACTAAATTGCATCCTCCAACTTAATTTATCTTCATAATAGAGCAGATAGTTTGATCTCCCAATCTGTGTTACTTCTCAACATATTTAGAACATGGACAGGGAGTAAGAGTGCTATTTATTAGCCCCCTCCCCCTTAAACTCAGTAGAATAAATGAGATTAAAGTAATGGCACAGTGAATCCAGGCTGACTACTTGAGAAAACCCCTTTTACTATGTACTATTCGGAAGAGGTAGAGAAGCAAAAACAAATGACAAAGAGGGAAGGCAAGGCAGAGCACTGAGATCTAGATGTAACTGAACCACTTTATGCACAATGGAGTATCTGCATATGACACCTGAAAAATATCACTGAATTAATAATTTAGATCATGATTATACCTCTAATTTCCTACCATATCCTACTAAATAGACATTAAAATGAAATGTCTATTATTTACAGTTATAGTTTATGAATCCAAATATAAACTGATAGTAATGAGAAGATGGTATCACTAAATACATTTTAATGTAAATTGCCATATTTAAAATATTCTGAAAGCAGGAAGGGCAGTTAATGAACCTCGTACTGATATCCTTGTCAGAAATGTCGGACCTAAACCATTGATCTGTTTCAGACTGGATGATGATCATCTCCTCATCCTTGAAGTGGTTATTGTTTCTCCTCCTGATACTCAAATTACAAGTTTTTCTTCCCTCCCCCATTCCCAGCTCTCAGTAAACCTGGTTTGAATTAAAGAAGAACAACTCTTTGGCTATAAACACCAATCTGTCCCCCAAGCAAGAGCTCACTTGCTGTGCATATGGCAGAGGAGGCAATGATGTAACAGGGGTAATTATAACCTGGGCTGGCTGGTGTCATTGCAGAGAAGAGCCTGTCAGCATTTCATGGTAAATTATGATACCACTGCCTCTCCTAATATCAAAAGCCAAAGTGTTGGGTTCTCCAAGACAGCTTTAAGTCTATGAATGCAACTTTTAATTGAAGACTCTGCTGCAAAATGCTACACTTGCTGCAACTCTGGTTACTATAATATATAGTCTTTTTCCCCGCTTGCGGTAGCCACTCTAGAATTGGGAGTCACTCATGGACTTAAGACAGGAGCCATGAGAAGAATGATTCAAACTGAAGACAAGAAAGTAAAAAAAAAAAACAAACAAGTTTATTCAAAAGTTCTTTTTACTTTTGTTACTTCTACCCTTAGAAATGTGTTCTCTTGTGAGACCTACAACAATCTGATGAAAAAAATTATAGAAACTAAAGAAAATAATAAGGAGGTCAATGCTCACCTTTAAATTCACATGGAAAAAGAATGATTTGGGAGACATAGTTAAAATTCCTGTCCCATGTTAAGTCCTAATCTTCTGACTATATAAAAAACCCTTAAAACTAGATTAAATAAATACCTCCCCCCAAAAAAAACACACAAAATGGGGCAACAAATAATGAATAGATATTGACTTAGTACAAATAAACATAAATGTAAATAAATTCAATCTCATTTATAATAAAAGAAATACTAATTAAAATTGCACTGAGGTATTCTTTCTCACCTTTCAGACTGGCAAAAATCTCAGTCTGGCAAAACATTCTCTTTTTGAGATGTGAGAAAACAATCTCATCAATTGCTGATGAGAGTGCAAAAGGGTCCAAACCCTACAGAGGATGTATTAGTTTTCTGTTGCTGCTGTAACAAATGATCACAACTTTAGAGGCCTAAAACAAGACAGGTTTATTATTTGTAGTTCTATGGATCAGATATTCCATGCAGGTCTCCCAGGGCTAACAGTGGGGCAGCAGGGCTGTGTTCCTTACTGGAGACTCCAGGGGAGAATTCGTTTCTTTGAAGTTCTACAACTGAAGTCACCATTTTCTTGCTCATTTTGGTTGTTGGCAAAATACAGTTTCTTATGACTGTCAGCTAAGAGTCACCTTCTATGGCTGTTTACATTCTTTGCCTAATGATCTACTTCTTCCATCCTCAAAGACAATAATGGCAGGTCAAGTCCTTCTCATATCACCTCTCTCTCACAAACTCATCTGCCTTCTTCTTTTTCTACTTTTAAGAACTCATAATTATATTGGGCCAAGATAATCCAAGATAATTTCTCCATCTCAAGATCCTGAATTTAATCACATTTTTAAAATGTCTTTTGATGTGTAAAAGATAACACAGTAAAACATAACCAAGGATTAGGATACGGACTTTTTTTCTTCTTTCTTTTTAGCTTTATTGACATATAATTGACAAACCAACTGTAAAATATTTGAAGTGTATAATTTGATGATTGATATACGTGTACATTGTGATAGGGTTCTCCCAGGACATGGACAGCTTTGAGGGGCCACTATTCTGCTTACCGCAGAGGGCCATTTGTCAGCATCTACCTTGTTCCAAATGTATTTATCCTTGACTCAGTAATCTCACTTCTGGAAATGTATTTTACATATAATGCACACACACACACACACACACACACACACACACACACACACACAAGGCCTCTTATTCTTTGTAGTGTAGTTTGTCATACCAAAAAAAGTTACTATATATATATATATATATCAAGGGTTTACCAGTAGGGAACTGATTAAACTATAATATATCCTCTTAACACAGTATAAAAATAGTATGAATAAACTTTGTATTGCTATAGAAAGAGCTCCAGAATATATTAGTAAGTGGAAGAATCAAGTTCATATAATATGTATGTATGTATACGAGGGTTGTCCAGGAAGTATCCAGCCATGTAATATGGAAAATAAAGGCATTCATGGCTGGATTTTTTCTGGACAGATATGTTTTCCAAACAAGTGTGTTCATTTATGATCAGAAAGAAGAATGTATGTTGTTTAAATGTCCATTATAAATTGTCTCACTCTATCTTTGCATGAATTTTTCATACCCTATGATAATAATTTAAAATCCTACCAAATGTTTATCGCATAGTCACGCCGATCAAGTTTATGATATCCAGCTTCCCAGCCCGATTCTGTCCTTTCTCATTATGCTCATCAGCCTGCAGCGTGTGCTGCTTTCCTCTCCACCCTCAAGAATGTCTTTTTACAATAAAGTAAAGAATGAGAGAGAGAGAGAGAGAGAAAGCTAGAGGAAAATAACTACTTTTCTGTGAGCATACCCTACAAAACCAAAATGTCTCCCAGAGGTAAAAAAGAAGAGAGAAAAATCACAAGATCAATTATAGTTTGTTATTCAAATATGTCTTATGGTTTGCAACATATCATCTATGTGTACTTATTTACTTCTTTATTGATTGATTACAAATCCAGCCTCTGGGCATAAGGAACAAAAGTTTCTAATCAAGGATTCTGCTTACCATCAGCCTGAATGCTTAAGTGCCTTTTTCATTTTTAAGTCAGAAAAGCACCCCTGTCACATGGCATTTTCTTTTATTGTATTAAACAATATAATTTAATGCAGGTTGTTTGAACCATCTGTCTTCATAGGATAGCATTAGAACATGTTGCTATAATAAAAAATAAAAAAAAGGAAAAACACCCCTTGTCACAATCACCCTATAAATTACGACCAACCATACGTCACCTCTTCATACTGAGATTTGATGATGTTTCCCCAGCCCCCAATGCCAGCAAGAGACCTGCACACATGGCACAGCACAATGTAAAAACCGAGCGGGGGAATCTGACTTGGATTCAGATTCTACTCCAGTTAGCGCCCTAGCTTCAGCATCTGTACAAATGAGAAGTCTCACTGCCTCACAGAACTGTTTAGAGGCTTGGAGGAGACAATAGGTGTTAATGCAACTAACAGTGTTTGACCTACAAGAAAGATCCCTGCCCTCCCCTGCAGCCTTATGACTCACAAAATTCACACGCCCCCAGGAGGAAATAGGGAACCTATTGTTAAGAAGTATCTGCCACTACAGGAAGAAATTTACCACTGTTCAAATCAAGAAATGAAAGTAATCTCAGTGAGAAATATATTATTTATCTCTATAACCTCAAATGCTCTGGAATTCAAATTGACATTGGTACCTAGGCAAAGCCTGTATGTTGATAGCCTAGACAGCACTTGACTAGATCCTGTTGCTACTGCTCCTGAGGAAGATGTGGGCATACATAGAGTGGCCATAGTCATTCAAAGACAACTGGCAACTCCTCTAATACAGGCCTGGGAAGACTTTCAGGGCAAGGGCTACTTCTCCAATGGTCACGGTTCACTAGATATTTATTTTATTTTTCAGGCAGTCACCCTAAATTTGCTTGGCAGTCCACCTGGGAACCGCAATTGACATCTTGCCCGGCCCTGCTCTAAGAGCTTGAAGCCTGTATATAACCCACCCATGATTTAGAAGAAAACAAAGGAGATTATACACACACACACACACACACACACACACACACATCCGTATGTCTTTTTTTTATAAGCCTATGATGACCTGGTTCATAAAAATAAATTACTAGTTTGCAAGTCTATCGTTTTTCTTAGACTCAAATTTCTGGACTATATTGGGATTCCAGGTTAGACATCAGAGTGTGAAGATGCTGTTCAAATAGTATCTTGTCATCCTAATGAAAAGAAAAAATGGCCAAGGTGGGCTTAGTATACAGATCTTCTTGGACCTCATTATAGCAAAGCAAACTAGAAATTAGAATTGTGGTGGGTGGAGGAAGGAGATAAGCTATGTTGGTTGTCAACAATCCTTTCCACTCAATTCTATCCTTTGGGGAAACAACCAAGAAAACCTCAGTAAGTCAATTTGAATGTAGTCAAAATAGTTTACCATTCTAAGTAGCTCTGATTCCCCTAGCCAAATAAATACCCTCCTGTTGTTTAAACAAAATATCAAATAACCCAAACTGATCCAGATAGTGGTGATCCATGTTTTTCAAATTAGTGAGGTTGTCCATATTGTCTTGAGTGGAATTTAGATAGTGAAAACATAATACCACACAGTATGATCCCTAACTGCTCAGAATATCCATCCGTTTATACATGTGTGTGTGCGTGTATGCACACACACACACATATACACACTCACACACACAATAAGGCACCTACAGAAACACATTAGATACACTGAGATTACTTGAGATTGCTTCACAAGTCAGTCAGATAATCAATAGCTAAAGTTCCAAGTGTCAGAGTTAAGTGGAGAAAGCCAAGCAGAGGGAGGTCTATTGCCATTGTAGCAGTCATGAAGCCACAGTGTGTGAAAATGGGAAAGATCATTTATTTTTTACTAGAAACTCAAAAGTTAAAAAATATGTAACCCCTACTTAATTCTGAATTCATCATCTGGCAACTCTACATTTAGAACCTTCTTTGAGATAGATTTCACATTGTAAATCACACTAAAATCTGTTCTACCAAACCGCAATACACTCTCTGCCTTATCCAGCTGGAAATTAAAATAAAGCCTGTCTTGTTACATTACTGATTCTACTTGAAACAAAACCCTTGTGAACTCAGGAAGGTCAGGAAGAAACAGGAAGTACAACAAAGCAAAGCTTGAGTGAATTTTCCTGAACATCAGAGGTACTTCAATTTGGTTTATAATTACCCTTGGGAGAGAAGATCAAATGCATTCTTATTTTGCCACTCCATCAAGACTATAAATAGATCTTCACAGCACAAAGCAAACTCCAAGTGCACGTGAGACAGACACAATTTGCTTGTGCCTGTGACCCGCAGATACACAGACACACTATGACTGTGTGTCTGCTGCAGTCACACAAGAAAGAGCTGAATGAAGTATTGACTTTTACCGGTTACTCACAGTTCTGTTCACTTTTTGTCTTTAATTAGCTTCATAGAACTGGTTTCAGTAACAGGCCTGAAAATCCAGAGCATTGTTTTGTTGTTGTTGCTTTCATTTGTTCTGTTCTGTTTTATATAAGAGCCAAAGTTTGAGGACTAGTGCCAGGTATTCGGCTATACATTAGAGACACAGGATAGGTAAGATGAGTTCTTGACCTTAAGAAATGTGCCAACTATTAGGGGTGGTCAGGAGGCTCTTTTTCAAGTGCTAAATTATAAGCGGAGCCAATCCTTGGAAAGCTTGGTGGGACATTTCACACGGGTGTCACTTCTCCCCAGGACACCCATTGATGGACCCCTGAAAAATCTGATTCACTGTTTTACTCTTTTAAGAGGGAAACCCCAAAATAAAATGGAAATCATCTTCTGGAGGGCAGCCTCCTTGTAGTATAGGCTTCCCCTGCTGGTGAATGTTCTAGGAGCCCATCTGCATCAGTGTACCAGCTGGTGGTGTTGGGAGAGGTTGTGATCAGCTTCAGTGAAATTTCTCTGGAGACTCTTTCAGTGTGTTTCCACATTTCATAATGGGTGATTTACATGAGCAATGTGTGGCATGCCAATACACCTGTCCTGTGCTGAGTGTTCAACAGTTTTTGACCAAAAATGACATGACCCCCATGCTCCATCCTCCCTATTCACCCAATCTCACCCTGAGCAACTTTTTTCATTTCCCTGGGTGAAAAAAGTCCTCAAAGGGAAATGTTTTTGCTGATATGGAAGAGATGAAACAAAACATGACAGAAGCACTAAAAGGCATCAAAATCAATGAGATCAAAAACAGTTTGGAGCAGTGGAAAAAGAGTTGTCCATAGGTGGATTGCATCCAACGGAGAGTACTTTGAAGGTGACTGAAGTTTAGACATGTAAGAATAAACACACAATTTTTTATAAGTAAATTCCGGGTATTTTAGAATCCCACCTTGTAAACAGCTTTATTGCCCTAATTTTATGGCAAAATAGTAGACAAGTCCTGAACACCTTATTGGGTGAATGTAAGAAATGAATATATTATACCACCACAAGAAAATCAAGGCACTCTGTAGGACTGCATTGGATTTGTTTTTAACTTTTTTTTGTTTTGTTTTGTTTTGTTTTTAATCCTGACTTCATTCCTGAATTTCAAATCAATAGAAGAGTCACTTCTCTTTCAGGAAGAAGAAATACTATTTAGTCGCAACTACGACTAAATGTTTCTGATTACCCTAATGCAAATTTGAGATAACTCAGTTATGCATTACCAAATTACAGTTTGTATAAAGCACAGAGAAAACATCTATATTTGGTACTAGAAGTGGCAAATTTTTACAAAGATTAATAAATTAAATTTTATATAAGTATTTGCAATTTGGGGATAAGATAAATAGTATTTCACATGTTTATTTTATGTGATGCCCTAATTAAGAATTCATTTCTTCATTATGGGATGTTGTTAAATTATTGAGGTTTCTCATTTTTCACCACCAAAGCCATTATTACACTAGTGTTTTGTTGTTGTTCTTTGGCTATTGAATTATTTTAATCCACTCTATGACCTGTTTGCTGAGGTAGATAACAGATGTGTATGAGGTTTCAAGAGAAACATATTCTTCTATATGTATGCGTGCTGAGTTTACAAAGTTGGGGGGTTTTTATTCATTAATACTTTCATATGATAGATGCTAGGGACTAGCCTACAGTTTTACAGTTCCAGAGAGTTCTGCTGTTAACAGTTCTTTGTTTAAGCTGTCATGGAAAATAAGTGTAGATGGGTTTGTTATTAGATTTATCAAGTGCCTTGCTCTTCCCGTATAAAACACCCATAACTTCAGGGGTTGCAAGGTGAAGAAGGAAAACCTTGCAATGGGGGTGTTTGGCTCTCTTTTAACACTCTCTAGAATTCAAATATAAGCATGCATTTGAAGTCTTAATCTTGGGAAACAAAGTGATGTTTTTCTTTCATATTTAAGAATAATATTTTGCCATCTTTAATTACTATATGCTTGCTGACATAATTATAATAATTAAAATCTATTGAAAGTTTATTAGCTGCCAGGTCTATGACCAAATTTATTATAGACATTTGTTTTTATTACCAGCTTTCTTTTCATTGGATCTTCACAACTCAGCAAGGTAGGTATTATTACTAACCTCATTTTATAGATGAAGACAGTGAAGTTTAAATAGGTTAAGTAACTTGCTACAAAGTCACACAACCAATAAATGACAAAGCATTTACAGGGACATGGGATTGGTTGATTTAGAGCCTTTGTTGTTAACCTCTTTTGCTCAGTTAAGAAAATAATTCCTAACTGAGCAAAAGAATGGGGGGAAAGACCATACCTGTTGAACAAAAAATAAAGTTAAATTTACACATTAAGTAAACTTTAGGAAGAAAAAGTAGCTACTAAGTTTTCTTGTATACTTTACCAATATTCTGTCTTTTGCCAGTAGTTTGGTATGTGTCAAAAAATGGAAAGGGAAGCATTTGAGGTGTTGGAGATAGTCCTGAATTTGAGAATATGTCTGTATCTACCAAAATTAAATCTTAAATTTTAATATATTTTGAACTGTCAGACTAAGTTTTGCCTATAAATTTTGAGATGCAAAGTACAAAGTATATTTGCATGTATGTCAGTAAGTAATGCCTTCATTCTTATATAGTCAAACTATTTTCACATATGCATTGCTGGCCAGGCATCTTTAATATTTTTTATTGTGTAACATATTTAATACATACAAAGGAATGTAACATATTTGATACATACAGAGGATTATAGGTAACCAGTATACAGACTACCAAGGATAAAATAAAAATAAACACCAGTGATGCCACCAGCAAACCCAAGAACTACAACATTGCTAGCATCAACAACATCATGGGTAGCTGGCTCTGTGTCCCCTCATCATGCCTTTTCCAACTCCCTGCCCCCAAACAGGTTACCACCACCCTAAATTTGGTTTTATGATTTTCTTGCCTTTTCTTATTGAGATATAAATGACATATGACAGTGTATTAGTTTCAGGTGTACGAGTATAACATAGTGAACGTTTCTCCATTAGTATATTGCAAAATAGTCACCACAATAAGATAGAGTTAACATCTGTCATCATACGTAGTTACAAATTTTTGAGATGAGCACATTTTAAAATGTGCTCCCTTAGCAATTTTCAAATATGCAGTATAGTATTATCAACTGTAGCCACCATGCTGTATATTATATCCCTGTGACTTATTTATTTTATAACTGGAAATTTGTACCTTTTGACCAGCTTCCCCCGTTGTACCCATTTCCTGCCAATGGCAACCATCAATCTATATATCTATGAGCTTCTCTTTTGTTGTTATTGTTGTTTGTTTTTTTCTGTTTGTTTTTAAATTCTACATATAAGTGAGATTATATATTATTTTGCTTCTCTGTCTGGCTTATTTCTCTTAGCCCCGCCAGGTCCATCCATGTTGTCACAAATGGCAAGATTTCCTTCTTTTTTATGGTGGAATAATATTCTATATACCACACTTTCTTTATCCCTTCATCCATCAATGGACACTTAGGTTGTTTTCATATATTAGGTATTGTAAGTAATGCTGCAATTAACAGGGGAGTGCATGTATTTTTTGAGTTAGTGTTTTTGTGCTTTTTAGATAAAAATAGCAGGTCCTCAAATAATGTTTTATTCAATATTGTCTCATTATAACATTGATGAGATGCTGTGAGAACTTAAGTCTTGCCTGTATCTTTAGCCTATGGTAAAATTAGTTTCATTATACATTCTTTTACGACAGTTCAAAGAACCTATGGACAGTGTTAAGTGAGGACTTACTGTACCCAGAAGTGGAATTGCTGGGTCTTATGGTATTTCCATGTTTAATTTTGGGGGGGAACCTCCATACTGTTTTTCATAGTGGCTATACCAGTTTACTTTCCCACCAATACATGAGGGTTTCCTTTTCTCCACATCCTCACCAATTGTTGTTATTTCTTGTCTTTTTGATAATAGCCATTTTAACATAAGTGAGATAAGATCTCATTGTGGTTTTAATTTGTATTTCCCTGATGATTAATGATGTTGAGTATCTTTTCATGTACCTGTTGGCCATCTGTATATCTGTATGTCATCCTTGGGAAAATATCTTTTTAGATCTTCTCAAACTTTTTTAATCAGATTTTTTTTGGCTATTGAGTTGTATGAGCTAATTATAATTTTTTATGTTGATTCCTTATCAGCTATGTGATTTACAAATACTTTCTCCCATTTAGTGGTTTGTGTTTTCATTTTGTTGATAATTTCCTTTACTGTGCAGAAGATTTTTTCATTTGATATAGTCCCACTTGTTAATTTTTTCCTTCTGTTGCCTTTATTTTTACTCTTTTAAAGAAGAAAAATAGCACATGCATGTACAAGGGCTGTCCAGAAAAAAAAATCTAGCCATAAATGCCTTTATTTTTCATATTACATGGCTGGATAATTTCCAGACAGCCTTTGTATATTCCTAAACAGTATACAAGTTCAGACAATTAATTTCGCAAACTCATTCTACATAAAGTTCTACATACCTCATTGCTGAATATCACTACGGTCACCTTCGAAGTACTCCCCTTGGGAAGCTATGCACTGACGCCAGCACCTACTCCACCCTTCAAAGCAATTTTGGAACTCTTTTTCTGGAATGGCCATCAGAGCTGTCATCATTCCCAAAACTTGACAACTAAGTTTGTGAACTTGCCTCCGTGCACTTACATTGGCAGCACTGTACAAGCAACTCGATACAGTGTCATAACCTTGGCAATAGCTGTATGTATATGTAAAATCAGTTACATTTCTTTTGTTGGAGTGACTGAGGCAACAAACTCCTTATTGAGCATGCATGAGTTTAACACTTATAACAGCCTTTTAAATGAAATGCTTTAGCTTTCTTATTTGTTCAAAAAGGCTACAAAAAATTCAAATGATATTGTTGGCATTTTTCAGCTCTGTTATAGATAAGAGCTGTGTTTAAATCATTCCTTGGCAAATATTCATGGCTATAAGATACACTAAACAAAATGTATACTTAATGACAGAACATGATTTTTCATTGTATAATGCAAGTTTGTAAGCATTTGCTACAATAAAAAAACAACATTCATAAGCCTTGCTTGGGAACTGCATTTCCACTAGTAGCTTCTAAACGTTGCTCTAGAACGAGATAGTTGTGCATAGGAGATGCTGGAGGATGAGTGTTCGTGCACCTCCCACCTTGATTTATATGTTGAAACCTAATTTCCACTGTGCTGGTATTTAAAGGTGGGACCTTTGGGAGGCATTAAGATCATGAAGGCCAAACTCTCATCAATGGGATTAGAGTCTCTTGTAGAAGAGACCCCAGAGAGCTCCATGCTTTTTCCACCATGTGAGGACTAATGAAAAGTTAGCAGTCGGTAAGCTGGAACAAAGCCCTCACCAGAAATTGACCACACTGGCACCCTGCTCTTGGACTTCCAGATTCCAAGACTGACAATTAAGTTTGTGCACTCATCGTAGAACAGTGCTACATACCTCACCGCTGAATAGCACTACAGTCACCTTGGAAACACTGCCCTTGGGAAGCTGTGCACTAATGCCAGTCCCTAGTTCATACTTCAAAGCAATTTTGGAACTTTTTATCTGAAATGACCATCAGAGCTATTGTCCTATTACTCTTGATGTCCTGAATGTCTTCAAAATATCTTCCTTCCAATATTTCCTTTATTTTGGGGTAAATAAAAAATTATTGGGGGCCAGATCAGGTGAGTAAGGAGGGTGTTTCAATACAGTATTTGTTTAGTGGCTAAAAATTGCCTCAATGACAGTGCCATGTGAGCTGGTGCATTGTCATGATGCAAGAGCCGTGAGTTGTTGGCGAAAAGTTCAGGTTGTTTTCTTCTAACTTTTTCACACAGTCTTTTCATCACTTCCAAATACTAAACTCAGTTGACTATTTGTCCAGTTGGTACAAATTCATAATGAACAATCCCTCTGATATAAAAAAAGTTTAGCAACATTGTTTTGACTCTTGTTTTGGATTGATGGAACATTTTTGGTCATGGAGAATTGGCTGATTTCCACTGTGCACTTTCACACTTCATTTCATGATCGTATTTGTATACCCATGTTCCATTACCAGTGATAACAAGGCCCTAAATGTTGCCTTTCCTCTCTGCAAGGTCTTGGCAAACTTCAACTCTCCTTTGCTTTGGTCGTCACTGAGCTCCTTCAGGACCATTTTTTGCACATGGCTTTCTCATACCAAGATTTTCAGTTAAGATTTTCCTGCTTCTCCATCAATGTTTACTTGGTCTGGTTTGCTTCTCAGAGTCAACTGGAGATTTTGACACACAATTTGACAACTTTTTTATTATTTTCATCAGTTCTGCTCTTTCCTGGCTGCCCTGAACTCTCTTCATCAGTGGTGCTTTCTCTCCCCTCAGAAAAACATTTAATCCATTTGTACACAGCCATTTTCTTCATGACATTATCCTCATAAACTTGGACTAATATGTCCCTGATTTCACTTCCACTTTTGCCAAGTTTAACAAAAATTTAGTGTTCATTGCACTAATTCAAGCTGCAACATTCTCATGACTGCAAATGGTAACACACAATAATGAATGGCACTCAGCAAGACATGGCCACACATCGACATGAACACAGCTGTGAGACACAGATATACCAAAGTTATGACACCTTACCGAATTGTTTATACAGTGCTGCCAATGTAAGCGCACGATGGCAAGTTCACAAACTTAATTATCAGACCTCATATGTGCAGGTAAAGAAAATATCATCCAAGACTGAAAAAGATGATTAAAAAAATAGCAGTAATGCCAGGTATGTTATTTGCAGCTATAGTCTAATAATCTCTTCCTTTATAATTCATTGATGTAGGGATTGGTTTCTAGATTGAGCTCTCCTTAGAAGAAAGAACCTTAATGAGTACCCAGTTCAGTGCTTTTAAGACCATAAAATTTCAATTATATACATTTTTAAAATGAAAACGATCTATTGAACATCAGAACAATTTTAGTTGCAAATGAAAGAAAAGCCAAGCTAAACCCAATTACACAAAAGGCAAGTTAATGGGTCATGTTACTAAAAATGTCCTGTGCTTGGTTCAGGGTCTCAGACAATGCCACAGGACCTGATCCTTCTCCCTATCTTAGTGTAACTCCTATCCTAGTTGGCTGTTGGAACTATATTCCAGATTAGATCTACAGGAAAATGGGCACACATTTCTCTCAGTTACCCCTAGCAAATATTTTGCATTTCATTGACTCTGACTGGGTCACACACTCATCCCTGAGCCAGTTTCTGATTCTGATTAGTGAAGCTCTCCTTACCTGCCTGCTTCTCGTCAGGGAAGAAGTTAGGCTTATCCATAACATAGAGCTGAGCCTGAAGGAGAATGGGATTCTCCAAGGAAACAAGGGGGTGTGCATCCTTATTGAAGAGCATTAAAGAAATACTGATTTTCACTTCAATTAATTTTTTTTTTCTGGTTCTGCAGAATTTCATTGCAGATTCTACATTTCATGTCCTAATTACCTTTCTCTTTCTCTTTGCTTTCGGTGCAGCTATTTCATGTTCTTAAAGTTGAGGAGGATTGATTTGTGTACCAAATATCAATCTCCACAGTGTCATTATAGATAAGTTTATCTTGCACAGTTTCATTCAGTGTAACCCACTACAGCAATCTGCAGTTGTAGAAAGGAATCTGACATTCCTATAATCTCCCTCCAGCCAGTCAGAAGGGAATAATTATGTCATTCAATAGATTCAGAATGTCCCAAAGCAAGTTTTAAGCATTTTGCACTCAAGATTTCTCTTAAGTTAGCTTATAATTATCTCAGCTTTGATTTCAATTTTCTTTCATCCTCACAAAATTGTTATCATTTCATGCCAGAGGTGCTCTCCCCTGCTTAGCGTCCAAGCAGTTTAAAATTTGACATTATACTGTGGCTAAAATGACTACCTACACAAATAGTTCTTGCACACTGATACTTCCACTGGCTCATTCCTGTGAAATACATATGAAACATATGCTCATTAGTTACAGAAACCAATTTAAATGATAATGTTTTCAAATGGCCAACATCAAATAAACTTAGGGAGTAAACATCATTGCCACATGGTAAACAAGCTCTGAAGTGCAGCTGAGTGTGAAGGTGGTTATCAAGGGACTGAGTAGTGGGTACAGGATAAACCCAATCTACTGCCAGATAATAATGTACATTTCTCATGCAGCGCACTGCGTAACTTCTCCCTTAGTTCTGCTCCCACACTCTCCCCTGCAGGTTAAAAAAAAAAGTTTATGAGCTCTTACTAGCAAGTTCAATGTTCATTAAAAGCAGGAAGAGGTATTTCACATGGAGGAGTATGAACATGAAGATTTGGTATGTAGCTATATGGCTCTATAAGGTATAAAGAGGGACATGAGCATTGTTATGCTATTGCTGTCATTAATTGTCTTCAAATTCAGAACATCACAGATTCATTACACAAAAAAAAGCTACTACCATAAACTTCACCAATAGAAGCTCATAAAAAAAAAAAACTCATCTTTTATCTCCTAGTATCAGGCATATTTTAAATAGTGCCACAACACTTAGAACATTACAGGAAAAAAAATTAATGCCAAATAACATTGGGTAGGTACTAGGTTAAACACTGAATATACCAAGAATGCAACAGACTTAGCATATATGGCTTGGAATGAAATGATAAGAAGGGAGTTTACCATATTGACAAAGGGGAGAAAAGTATTCCCAACAGAAAGCGTCATGTGCAGAGAAATAAAAATAGATGACCCATTTTTAAAGTAGCATGTTAAGGAGTGTGGGAGATGGAGAATATTCATATCTTTGTTACTTTATTTCTTTTAAAAAGAGTATTATTGAGCCTCTTTTCATATATGTAGCAATTTTTAGACAGATTTTGAAGAAATTTTTATGCTGTGCTATTAAATTTGGACTTATCCTGGCATGGAAAACTTTTGTATCTTTCAAAGTTAAGTCTTGGTAAAATCTGGATAATAAAATGGAAAGGAAAATGACTAAATTATATTTTATTCTTGTCATATTGTTTTTATTATGTTTTTGACCTATATCCTTAATTACTATATTAAGTTTACTCTTGTGGTATATGGAATAAAAATAATTTGGATGGGGAGTGAAACTTTCAAGCTTGAGTATTAGGTAATACTCAAGAAAGTTAAGAGGGATAAGAAAGAAAGCTCTTACTCATGGAGCACCAATGACGGGAAAGGCATTGCCATACATAGGCAGCCACATAAACTCACTGGAATCAATATGTTTATTGGTGATTTCTGAAGAAAAATGCATTTCTTCCTATTAAATCAACCTCATTACTTGAACTATAAAAAAGTGGATTGGGTTAAGAAAAGTCGTTACCTTTCAAGTCATTCACATATTCAAATGTATGTCACATCCGGATTCTACAGCAGTGAGATGGGCTTTTACTTGTCATTACTATAATGAGTGACAATGGAAACCCAGGAAGACTAAACAATGTTTCCAAAGAGGCTCTCCCCAATGCAGGAATCTGTGTTTGTCTGCCTTGCTGTACCACACAGGAGTATAACAGAACCTGCAACGGGTTCTGGCTTTTGTATGTCACTCTGTATCGTGCATGTGACTTCATTCTAACACCAGGTCTCGAGGGCACATTGAACTTCAGCATTTCTTACAAAGTATTGGGTATATGCCGTTAATAACTTGTTTCATTGACCCCCATACAACTATGAAAACCTGTACTTTCATTCAAAAATATAGGTGCCCAATTTGCCTACAAAATAACTACTAGAAACAAGATGGTATTCTATGCAATGACATTATTTTTCAAATTGTCAATACAGGATATGGGTAATTTCGAGTTTTCAGAGAAAAGAGAAATCAGAACTATACAGAGACACCATTTCCTTTTTTAAATCTCAGCTTTTCCTGACAGGAGGGAAGGTCTTGGGAAACACACGCTTGCTTTCTGTTTACCCTCTGATTAATTCAAAAATTGCTCCTCCATTTGGAGTAAATAAGTACAAATTAAACCAGATATTAAGGAAATATTTTATACCATATTATTTAGTCAATCTCACGATATTTGGTTTTGGTTCTGTTTTTTTGTTTTGTTTTCTTCCATAATGAGCCACATTCAGCATGTCTTATATTCACACACTAGCAAAAAAACAATGAATTGTACATCTTGTGTTCTGACATTTCTCTTTATAAAGTTGTTGGAAGTTCCAGCTATGTTAAGTGATAATAATGTTGATATCCCTCTCCTGGTCTCTCATTTTGTTATTCTATTAAAGGATTATTTTGTAGACTTAAACCTTCTCATGTATTCATCCTGGAAATTGAAAGACCCTGCTTTCAGATTGCTGAGCAAGAATCCTCCTTTTCCTCTTTGCCTTTTCTTTTTATAGACATAATCCAAGAGTCAGAGAAGCCAAAACATCATCACTATGAAGATATTCATGTGCCTCATTCCTCTTTTTCTCTGGCTCTGAAAAACAAATTCATGCATTGCGTACAATAGTGTGATTGACTCTCTGGTGCAGCTGCCATTAGGTCTTTCCTATAAAAAAATCATATTAGCCTTCCTTTTAAATGTGTTCAGAGTAATAAGTCATCCTTGACATTCACCATTCATACAACAAAATGTCTGTGTTACAAAATCAGCCCTAAGCTTATCAAATAATTAATACCAGATTTGTAAGTGACACAGATGATGTCAGGTTTTTGTATTAAGTAGGACCTTGATTCCCAGCATTTACTGGTTGCAATCCTTTTGCTAACAGATAACATCTGCCAATGAGTAATACTTGGTTTTGGGGAAGAACAGCTTTTAGTGATTTTATTTCTATGAAGCTTACTAGGTTGACAACACTTGAAGACAAATGCTTTTGTTTAACCACCATAGAGCAAGAAACAGCTGTGCAACCTCTTTCACAATTTTTTAAGCCCCGCGGGAATCACATTTAAGGATAAGACTCCTGTTCAGTCTTTGGCGTAGACTCACTTCAGAAATCACTAATGAGCTCATTGCCTTTGTATTTTGAGGGGATGTCAATCTGTTGAATAGGAAGTAGAAGACATTCTATGCTCAGGATCAGATAGGAAAGACTGTGAGTTACAAACTCTGTCATCTAGATCACAAAATAAGTAGTGAAATGCTCTCAAATAAGCCAAGTTTCTTAGTGTTGGAGTGAGTGTTTCCAGAAAAGCAAGGGAGGACTCTACGATTATTCATGAGTATTAGATTTGCAGACCTCAGTACGAACTCATGTTAGCTTAATACAGATACAGATGGTTACATATAGGAACATTTATAGATGTTTGAATATACATGGGTTACTATGCACACATACATTTCCTTGCTCGGTCAGCTGAGAGGACATAGAAGCAATAATACCACAGTAGCAACCAGCACCTAGACCTTGTTTTCTAATTCCGTTCTCAAATAAAAAGGACCAGGTTTCTTGGGGAAGTTGCTGATTATTAGAATTAAATGAGAAATATGCAAGATGAGATTGGAGCATCATGTAATGCCAAAAGGTTAAAATTTTTAAAAAAGTAAATAATGGGGCAATGTCAAAGGGACATGAGACACAGAGGCCAAATGAAAAAGTTCCAAATGGCCAAAATTGTAACAATTGGAGCAACAGAGTAAAATAGTATAGGATCATAACCCCAAATATAAAATTAACATTCATGAATCTGTATTGATATAAATGATAGAATAGAAAACCTGTGAAGAATTCCAAATAACTCAGGTAGGTAGAGTCTTAACTCCCCACTCCTTAAACGCGGACTTTACATGCTACTTCTTTCGAGAGGAGATAGCAATGAAGACAGGGGGAAAGAGTAACCTGGCAAACTCTACCTCAGCCAAGTGGTCAAGGTTAACATCAATGCTGGTAAGTCATCTTGATAGCATACAAAGGCTGTCCAGAAAAAAATCCAGCCATAAATGCTTCAATTTTTCATGTTACATGGCTGGATACTCTCCAGACAGTCCTCATATATCCTTGAGATAATGGGGTAAGAATGGAACGTAACCTCTAGGACAGCAGTATCCAACCTTTTGGCTTCCCTGGGCCACACTGGAAGAAGAATTGTCTTGGGCCACACAGAAAATATACTAACACTAATTGATAGTTACTGAACTAAAATAAAAGGTTGCAAAAATATTGCATAATGTTTTAAGAATTTGTGTTGGGCTACGCTCAGAGCCATCCTGGGCCACAGGTCGGACGTCACTTCTCTAGGGTCTTTCCTATAACCCTTACCTAATAATAAGGAAAACATTAGACAAATCCCAATTCATTCTACAAAACACCTGACCAGTACTCCTCAAAACTGTCAAAATCATCAAAAAAAAAAAAAAAAAAAAAAAAAAAAAAAAAAAAAAAAAAAAAAAAAAAAAAAAAAAAAAAAAAAAAAAAAAAAAAAAAAAAAAAAAAAAAAAAAAAAAAAAAAAAAAAAACAAAAGAAAGAAAGAAAGAAATTCTAAAACATTGTCACAGACAAGAGAATCCTAAGGCAACATGACCACTAAATATTATATGATGTAATGGGAATCCTGTTAGATGGAAATTGTGGAACATAAAAAAGCACATTGGATAAAAACTAAGAAAATCCAAATAAAATATGGGCTTTAATTAATAATAATGTATTAATATTGATTTATCCATTATAACTGTACCATAGTCATGCAAAATATTAATAATTTAAAAACTGGGTCTGAGGCTTATGGAAACTCTGTAGTATCTTTATAATTTTTCTATAAAAATATTACTTTATTGCAAAATTTAGAAGTTTATTAAAACTTTTAAAAGTACTCCCTAATTTACTCTTTTTATTATTCAAAGGGATTTAATTAGATGTGAATATTTTTATAACATCCAAGCTAAATTATTATTCTCTGTTGCCCCAAGATTTTTGAGTTGGTTTTTCTAAGTGCTTTAATCAAAGATTTAATTTTACTCTGAAAATGATCTTTCAGATGTTAGGAAAACATTTTCTATGTTGTTCAGATGCCACCATTTTGATTATTATATCATCTCTGATAAAAAATCACTATAGCTTGACTCTCAGTTTTATTAAAACTGTATTATGATTATCCCTCTAAAAACACTCTAAACTCTGGTCAGCCTCACTCAGAGAGGTAATGAGGGTGGAATGTATCATTGCCAACCTAATTCTGCCCATTATATTCCTGCCTCTCCATTTATGCTAGTCTAAAAGTGTTATTTGAGCTGCGAGATCATTCTGTAACCTTCAGATTACTGCTGGATGGCTCCAGCAGAAAAGGAATTACCAATGCATTAAATTTGAATTAGCTCTGAGAAATCATGCAGATGTATGCACAGAACATTATAGCAATACTGTCTCCCAGGCACAGCAAAATTGCTTTTATGCAGTTTTAAAGAATCACTTGAGCAACCCTTAAATTGCACACATGATGAAGCTGAGCCAGCATCTTCTGTTAAAAAAAAAAAAAAAAATCCTTCAGCCCAAATCCAGCCTTTCAGGAAGTTGTCTTTCAGAGAAACCTGATCACACAGGGACTGCTGCTGAGTGGACTGTTTGGGTTTCAGCCCTGCCATATCAGAGTGCCCTGGCAGAGTGACTGCAGAAGTGTCACTTAGACTAATGATTATGAATTATGCAGAGGGTCATATCCTCTCAGTTACAAGTCATTTACACGGTCTCCCTCTAGACTGCCTTAGCCTGGTTCAATTTTTTTTTCCTCCTACTAGGAAATAACTCATTGAATAGATGTTCAAAGTTGAATTTATTGACATTCTATTTTTCTTCCATAATGCCAAGCTTGCAAAACAACACAATGAAAAAAAAAAAGCAGTAACAAGTCTTGGTTTATTTTTTCCTTTTAGTCTGTCAGGGTGCTTCCCATTTCAAAGGTCTGACAGTTCTAATATCTCCCTCCCTGCCTCTCTCTTCTCTCTTCAGTTAAATTGAAAAGGTGGTGTAAAGATGTGTACAGGAGGAAAGAGGAGAACACAGTTGATGCTGGATCCACACATCTCAATCCATAACGTACATACTATTTCAGTGAACTGCTTAGAAGAGGGAATGCCAAAAACAAAACAAAACCAAAAAAAAAAACCCCAAAAAACAGAAAGTCTCATTCTTGAAGTTGAAAAGTCTGGCAGATTTAATTATATTTTTATGAATCTGAGGACCTGAGCCTATACTTAAGATTTAAGATAGAGGTCATAGACTGTTCTGTACATTTTAACAAGCAAAGATTATGCATGACAATGTGGATTGGTGAGGAAAACAGCTGAAATATAGGGTCTGCCTTTGGGTTGCTTGCTGACCTTAGATTGCAATGGGAACTATAAGGAGTGCTGACCTCTCCCAAAAAGTGGACCATCCATGATCAACTTCAAAGTCACAGACCGTTTTTCACAATAAAGCCAGCTTGGAGCAGTGAGCAGTATCTTTTCCAAATTGAATGGGCTGACTTTGTCTCAATAATTGTTGAACAGGGCAGAACCTTTCAAGACTTCATAACCAACCTCAAAGACAATGAGCCTTGTTATTGTTTATGTTAGGTAGTCACTCAGGCACACAAAGCACCATTCAACACACACCTTGTCCAGGGCAGCTACCCTGACAGCTAGACTTTGAAAGGAGTCCTTTGCTACTGGAAATGACCAAGGCTGAGTAAAGATAACAGGATAGTGCTCTAGAATGTTCATACTTCCAAGAAGTTAGTTGACATAGGTGATAGAATAATTCAGGGATGACTTTAAAGAGCCAGGTTTGGCTCTTCCTGAGGGGCCTGTGGTAGCCATAGAAATTTCGTGGGCCACACCTATCTCCCCCTATAGTAGATGAGGAAGTTAACCATCAAATTATACCAGCTATGTCTCATCCTCATTATCTCTATGTTCCCCCAAAATAAGCTCAGAAAAGCCCCAGCACAGTACAGTTAAATGTCACCTAAAGGCCTTCCATGTCAGGGTAACTCTTTGAGATAAAGGTCAGAGGGATCCTTTTTACACCGAACTCCGACTATGTTGCTCCTCTGCTGAAACATGAAAACACTCTCAAGAAAATCAAGGTGCTAGAATGACCTATGGGCTCACAGCTCTGCCCTTCCCCAACTCTATGACATCCTCTCCCTTCACTGTCTCTTCACTCAACCCCATGGGCACACTGTCTCCTTGCCTTCCTCAGCCCATGACCTCTGCTGGCAAAGCTCTTCCCGCGGCAATCCACCCACAAGGCTTCTTTCCTCACTACCTTCAGGTCTCAGCTCAGATGTCATCACTGATGCAATCTGGGACCTTTCCATAACAAATAACCCTCACCCACACACAACCTGTCCTCCTGCACTGGTTTCTTTTTCTAAATAACACTTATTCCCCACGAACACATGGTATATTCTACTAACTTATTTGTTCATTTTTATCTCCGCTGACAAAAATGTCAGTCACACGAGGGACAAGGACTTCGTTTCACTTACTGCTTTATTCCTAGAATTTTGAAAGTACCTCTCATATAATGGGTGATCAGTAACATTTGTTGTATTAAAAGAATAACTTTGAATGTGTGCTTTCTATCTGTATCTGTTCCTTCTCAGCCTAACAACCCCCCCACACACACTCATGCATATACACATACCCAGCTCAACTACCGTATTTTGCCATGTATAATGCACACTTTTCTTGGCCCAACTTGTGAGGGAAAAATAAGGGTGCGTATTATCATGGGTGGTACTAATTTTATATCTATATACATGTTTTTAATTCCTTTATTTATGCTTATGAGTTAAAAGTGCAACTCTAGAAATCAATAATGATATCCATATGCAAAATACCCTCAAAAACAATAATTGTTTTTGTTTTGGGTTTTTTTTTAATGTAAAAAATTTTCATGCATAAAATTTCTTGTACCTTTTTTCTATTCTTGTGTTTTATAATTATTACATAAAATTTCTTGCAGCATATGTTAAAAATAAATACTAAAATTCTTTATAATACAAAAGGCAAGTACCTAAATATAAATAAAAATAATTGAATTAAAAAATTAAAACAAAGGATTTTTTCCCTGAAAGTTTGGGCCAAAAATGTGGGTGTGTGACATATGTAGGAGCGCATCATACATGGCAAAATTTGGTAGTTTTAAAGGCCTTGCTGTTAATACAGGTCAGAAAAACGCTATTGCCAGACAAACCATAAACACAGGGTTCTCAGATGCCAAATATAGAAGCACTTCTTCCCAGCAAAGATAAACAGAAACAAAAACCTCTTGAACCTGGAAGGGAGAAGCAAATGTCCAATATACTTGGCCTGTGGCACGTAAGCGTTATGGAATATATGCATATGTATATATGGTCACTGTCCCCCATACATTCCCATGGGATCCGTAACTGCAGTTCCAAGCTGGGAGGAAACCAAAGACTGACAGCAGAATCCAGTGTATGTGCTTTGTATTTTATAATATGGATATACATGGTAAATGATAGACTTGACATTGCAGGGTATATATTGTTGTGCTCCAAATATAATTTTATCTTTTTTAAAAGATATTTCCAAAGTACAGAATATTCATGTTGTTATTATATGTACATGCTTACACCAGGTAGATATTCAAGTGCCCAGGGTGGGTACAGTTAGGTGAGCAGCTCCTTCATTCAGAGTTCTGTGCGGATGTGCTATGTTCTGTATTGGCATGCACACTATTTTGATGGATGGACCATTACATGTAAATCCAGGTACTTGTAAATTAATGGCCTAAACCAAGGATGGGAAGTTGACCTCCTCAGGCATGCCAACTCCAATCCATCAATGTGGCTTATGTGGAGGATTGTGCTGAGAAGAGCTCGGATACCATGTGTGGGCTCAGCAGAAAAGAAAGTGGTGTGGTCCATGTCTGCCACGGGTTTAAAAAAGGGTGGGTGGGGAATGACAAGCATAGGCACCTTTCTTTAACATCTCTGCTTTAGATTCTAGCAGCAATACCAAGCTTGTGAATATACTAAGGGGAATGTTTCAGAATCAGTGAGAAATGGGCTCATGTCCTATCTGACAAGTCATATTTAAAAATTACAATTCCATAGGTATTTTTATTCATGCTATATTATTTATTTTGGAATTCCAAGTAAGATCAAAAGAAAGTAAGAACTTTTGTGCTTGATGGAAAATGCATTTTTAAATGCTGAGAATCATTGCTCTAACCTAGAGATTCATACATAACTTTTTTCTTCCATCTTGTTTAACTTAGTTTTGTTTAGTCTAACAAGCATTAATGGAACAATGGTGTATAAGCCACTATGCTGGACACTCTGAGCACTTCTCACAGTCAGAGGGCTCATAATTACTGTATTAAATGCACATTTATGTATTTTTTTATCTTGCAAAATTGAAACTCTATACCCACTAAAAAGCTCCTATTTTTCCCCCTCTCTCCGTCTCCTGACAACCACCGTTTTCCTTTCTGTTTCTAAGAGTCTGAGTACTTTAGATACCCTATGTAAGTGAAATCATTTAGTATTTGTCTTTTTGTGACTAACTTATTTCACTTAGAACAATGTCCTCAAGGTTCATCCATGTTGTAGCATATGACAAAATTTTCTTTTTTAAGGCTGAATAATATTCCATTGTATGGATATACCACCTTTCTTCATCCATTCAACTGCTCATACACATTTAGGTTGCTTTCACCTCTTATATTGTAAATAATGTTACAGTGTACATGTGTACAAATATTTCTTCAAGATATTGTTCCAGTTCTTTTGATTATATAGCTAGAAATGGTATTACTATGATCATATGATAATTCTATTGTTAATTTTTTCAGGAAACTCAGTACTGGTTTTCATAGTGGCTATTCAATATACATTCCTCACAATAGTGCACAAGTATTGCAGTTTCTCAATATCCTCACCAACATGTGTTATTTTCCTGGGATTTTTTCCTTTTATAGTAGGCATCTTAACAAGTGTGAAGTGATATCTTCTTGTGGTTTTGATTTGCATTTTTTTGTTGATTAGTTATGTTAAGCATTTTTTTCAGATAGCTATTGCCTGTTTGTATGTCTTCTTTGGAGAAATGTCTATTCAAGTCCTTGGTCCATTTTTTATAACCAAGTTATCAGGTTTTTGTTTGGTTGGTTTTTGGTTTTTGCTATTGATTTGTAACAGTATCTTTCATATTTTGGAAATTAACTCTTTATCAGATATATGATTTGCAAAAACTTTCACCCATTCTGATGGTTGCCTTTATGTCTTTTGATTGTTTCCTTTGCTGTATGAAAACTTTTAGTTTGATGTAGTCTTGCTAGTTTATTTTGGTTTCTGTTGCCTGTGATTTTGGTGTCATATCTGTGAGATCATCACCAAGACCAAGGTCATGAAGCCTTTCCCAATAGCTCAAAAACTCTTAAATGGAGAATACCAATAGTTCACACCTAAGATTCTTTGAAATCCTTGCTCAAAATCTTCACCTTGTTTGTACCTCCAACTCTTAGCTATTGTGGTCCTTACTCAATCCTAATGACGTCTCCACTGTAAAAGAGCAGCCTTAAGCCACACTTTCAATTCTCAATAACTTCTGACTTTCCCCCACTTCAAGTTACTTCAGTCTTCAAGAGGTGGTCTTTACCCTTCCTCTTGGTGATATTTGGGGAGCCCAATTTCAACAATAGGTCCATTTTATTTATGTCAAATCTAGTAGGCATGGCGTATCAGCGAGGAAATAAATTGCTGATTTTCAATACACAGTGCTGGAATAGATTTTATCTTCATAAAAAACTACAAAATTAAACCCCTTTGTAACAATAAATTTCAAGGGATATTAAAAACTTACATGCAAAAAGCAAAACTATAAAAATGTTAGAAGACAATATAAGAGAATATGATCTCAGGATAAGGAAGGTTTGTTTTTTTGTTTCTTTTTAACAAGATACAATAAACACAAAATACAAAGAACAAGATTGATTAATTTAACTTCTTTAAAATTAAGAATTATAGTTTGTCAACATTTGCCCAAATGAAAGTGAAAAGGAAAACCACAAATTTAGTGAAGGAAGTTAGCCACACATAAAGAAATAGGATCAAGAGTACAGAAAGAATTCCTACTCAGCAATAAAAAAATAAAATAAAATAATAGGCATATAATAGGAGAGAAAACTAAACATATGAGAACATGCTTAATCTAATTTATAATCAGAAAAATGCAAATTAAAACTATATCAGGAAACCATTTTTACACACAACAGATTAGCAAAAATTTACAAGTCAGATTATCGAATGTTGGCCAGGATGTAGAACAGGAATTTTATACTACACGATTGGACTTGCAAATGTGTAAAACCACTTCTGAAAATAATGTGGAATTATCTGACATGTAACACACATTTTATTTCTTTTTTTTTTTTTTTTTTT
>PVJL010011009.1:0-45515 GCA_004026885.1 Lyroderma lyra
CCCCCCCCCTCCATTTTCATCTATAGTCCTCCAGTTCTAAGGAATGGTCAGTGGGCTCTGAACAAAAGTTTGGTTGATGTGACATCCTAGTAAGCAGGGATTTCACTGTCCCTACTCTCAATGTGTTTGTTGAGAAGGATTAGAGAGAAACCTGGATGTGCAGAGGTTTCCATATCCACATTCCATTCTACCCAGCTCGTGCTTGACAGTCCATCCCCTTGTCTCCACAGTTCTCTGAGACCCTGGAATGATGAAAACCGGGGTGGTGTACACACCACTGCCTCTCTCCTCCTCACCCCAAATCACTGTCATGAGAAAGGAAACAGTTAAGGCACCCATGGCTCCATTCAGAAATCAGCCTGAAAGCCCATGGGGAAGGCCGTTGGGAAGCCCCAGGCCACAACCATTGGAGGATAAGCCGCAAAGTGAGGGAGACAGTACACACAGCACTGAGGACCAAGACTGTGGAGACCTTCTGACCCATGTCTACATCCCTGCCCCACTACACACAACCCAGGAATATCTGATGTATGGGACTATTGTAAAATTTAATGAGATGATAAATGTAAAGTACTTAGCACACCACCGATGAGATACTGCTATTATCCATGATTAACTCCCAGCACTTTCTTTAAATGGCAATTTTAGGTGCCTGTTTAAACTAAGTCAAGTCAACATCAATCTACATCACTGGTTCCCAAGCGGTGGTGCTGGGCCATTCAGGGGTATGTGAAAAATCATTGGTAATGCAGAAGAAACCAGTAAAGTAAAAAAATGCAAAATGTTACTTATGGAACAATAAATGTTAAGTCTGAATCACCATTAATGGAGACACTTCAAAATTAGATCACGTTAGCGAATGGTGATTGGTGAGGGCATGACTATGAACCCTCCCCCCAAACCGCTCTTCTACCAATCACTAGGCACGGTTTCAGAACAATCATCTGCAACATTTCTAGAACTTCCCCAAACACATAAATACATCCGTAGCTAGACCGTTTGATCAGTATAGTTATTGACTAAAATTAAGTGCGTTGTCTTTAATCATGATTCTTTCCAAGTCATTTTTTATTTAATGTCTAATATACTTCCAGTTATTATTGTCAGGATTCTTAAGCATGTCAGTTATGGATCAGTGGCTCAAAACAGGAAGGTTAAAAAACCAGAACTTGATATGGATTATAACCTGTCACCAAGCACTTCTCAACACCAGTCCGCAGCTACGAGTATACCCACACTGGGAGATATTAAAAAGGTGCAGGCCACAGACACTACACAGAAGAAAAGGAAATACTCTAAAGAGTATATTAAATATGGGTTTTCATTTGTAGGGGATGATGACTGTCCTAAGCCTTTGGGTGTTGTGTGTGGGGAAATATTATTCCCCCAACAATTGCATGAAACCCTCTCTACTCATGTGACATTTAGAAACTCAATATCGTACGTATAAAAAGCAAGAAATACATTATTTTTGGCTCTTAGAAAAGAATTTGATTTTTCCTCATACGTGACATCAGGAAAGACAATGACAACACACTTGGAGCTTAATACTGAATTGCTTATCACATAGCTAAATGTAAAAACCACAATATAGCTGAAGATTTAATTTCTCCTTGTATTAAGGATACTGTTTTTTGTATGCTTGGGGAAGAACATGCCCTCAAAATTAATACTATCTCTTTTTCAAACATACAATGTCTTGACAAATTCAGAAAATGAAAGATGATGTTGAAACTGTCATAGTAGATAGAATTAGAAAAAGTAAAACCTTTTCCATCCAGATCAATGAAAGTGTAGATGTTGTAGAATTATCTATTTCGCTTGTCATTGTAAGGTACTTGGTAGGAAATGAAATTGAGGAAAACCTGTTGCTTTGTTACCCATTGACAGAGCATACCACAGGCAAAGATATTCTTACTGCAGTCAATGGTTATTTCATTGAAAAGGACACTAGTTGGTTGGATTGTTGTGGTGTAAGCACTGATGGAGGCAAGCCTATGTCGGGTTGTTTTATAGCCCTACGCAGCCAAATTAAAGAAGTAGCTCCCCATGTACCATGGAGTCACTGCTGCATTCATAGACAACGTCTTGTGTCCAAGCCTCTTCCTAGTGAACTGAAAGATGTTCTTGATGAGGCTGTAAAAGTTGTAAATTTTATTGTCACAACCACCAAAAGATTGCTTAAAGCACTGTGTGAAGAAATGACCAGCATTCACAGCACATTCCTTTTGCATACCACGTGAAGGTGGCTGTCTCGTGGCAAAGTACTTACATGGATGTTTGAACTTAGACATGAAGTCCAGGTATTTTTTAAAGGCCATCATTTCTCTCTTGCTCCAAAGTTTCAGTACAGTGATTGACTTTGAAGTCTTGCATATTTATCAGATATTTTTCTAGAAATAAACAAACTCAACTTGGGACTTCAAAACAGTTCAATCACTATATTTAGAGTAACCGACAAAATTGAGTTAATGATTAAAAAACCAGATGTTTGGAAAGAGTGTATTGAAAGAGGTCCGCCTGAAGTTTTTGAAACTTTGCATAACTTCTTATCTGAGAATGACTTGCACCTATCTTAAAATTTGAAAGAGAATATTGTAAGTCAATTGGGAGGTCTTAAAGTGTTCATTTATAAGTACTTCCCTCAACACGGAAAAGAAAACTACAGGATTACAGATCCCTTCAATGAAAAATTCTTCAAAGAAGCTAAACTATCAATCAATGAAAAAGAGCAGTTAATCAAACTTATAACTGATACTTCTTTAAATTCTGATTTTAAAAGCATCTTATTACCTTCTGTGTAGATGTCCGTGAGAACTATGAACAGCTCAGTGAGAAGGCACTCAAATACCTCTTGCCATTTACTAATACTGAACTAGTGGAGTGAGTTTTTTCTTCTTACACCTTCATAAAAAGTAAGTACTACAACAAGCTTAAGCAAGTCCAGATTTAAGACTGTACCTTGCATCTTTTGAGCCTGATTTCAAGAAACTAAGCAAGCTCAACAATCTCACTAACAATGTTTCAATCAGCTAGTGATCTACATAACAATTACAGACTTCTTAGATAACACAAATAAATATTATTATTAATAATTAAAATTTTGTTAAATACTTGATCATTATTATCAATATTTAACTGTTACAAATATTGTAAAATTAAATCTGTGGTTCACACTTTTAGTGTCATAATTTTTTCTTTCCTAACTTATTACCTCATTTCCACTATTTTACATTAAGATAGGCACTGAACAAAAGCATCAGTATTTAAAAACAGCTGTTTTAGAAACATGGGGTACAATTTACAGAAATGGGTTTAAAAGGGGTACACAAGTGGAAAAAGGTTGGGAACCACTGATCTTGATAAACAAAGAAAATCTAAAGAAAGGTATCAGAGCTGAATCAGCTTAGAAACTGGATGAAAATAAAAGATAACATTTATTGAGTGTGACTATGTGTTAGACATGGTTATAAATATTTTATATGTATCAACTCATTTCATTCTCACAACTCTTTGAGTTATTATCATAATTATTATTTTTTAATGCAGATCCCAGATCACCCAACGATTAAGTCATAGAACCAGAATTCAAACTCAAGATGTCAAGATTGCCAGGTGTTATGAGCTGAATTGTGTCTCACCCTCCAAATGCACATGTTGAAGCTCAAACCCCTACTACCTCAGAATGTGATTGTATTCATAGATAGGGCCTTTAAAGAGGTAATTAAGTTAAAATGAAGCCATTTCGGTGGGACCTAATCCAATCTGACTGTTGTCCTTATAGAAGGAGGAGTGTAAAACACACACAGACACCAGAGATGTGCACACACAGAAGAAAGGCCATCTAAGGGCATAAAGACAAGGTGGCTATCTATAAGCCAAGTAGAGAGGCCGCCAAAGAAACCTTTATCTTGGACTTTCAGCCTCCAGAACTTTGAGAAAATAAATTTCCATTGTTTAAGCTACGCAGTCTGTGGTATTTTGTGATGGCAAACTAATATGCCTGTCCATGCTCTTAACTACAAAGCTATTTGAATCAGACTGTTTGGATTCTTTCCCAGGCTTAGAGCAGTGCCTCACACACAGAAAGTAAATGCTATTGATTACAACTGAATTCGACTGAAACTTCAATATTTACCCATTAACTGAGGTCAGAGGGGGGCTATCTAGTCTTTCCACACCTGTGTTGTCCTTAGAGACAGAGACAGGAATAGATTCAGTTCTAATGGAAAGGTCATGACCTTGCACTCAGGCTGTTGCTATGAATCCTGAAATCAGTGGCAATAAGACTTCCTCCAAGCCACTGAACTCTCTCATGATCCACTAGTGTCAACTCCATGGGGCAAGGATTCTTGACTGCATGGCTCACTGGTGTAGCCTGAATGACTAGAAGAGTAGCTGGCACATAGCAGGTGCTCAATAAATATGTCTTAAAAGAAAATAGGACAAATGTGATACTATAGAGGGGAATATATTGCATGGAGCTGAGGCCCATTAATGTTTTATGCTGGGAGCCCTGTTTCAACTATTCATTGTTCCTTCATCCCAGCCATGTGTGAGATCAAGGGACAAACTATAGCGGCACAGTGGAGATGGTTCCCCAGTGCCCCCACTTTGTCTATGGAGGTATGTAGTGAGCAAACAAGTAAACGCTGGAGCAGGGCACGGCCTGGCGCGACGAGTGGTCAACTTTGTTCACTGATGAATGAAAGTATCAAGTTGACCAGCTCAATTTGACTGCCCAAGAAATACACATTGGACTTTTCTGATAAAGAACACTATGTGCTTTCAATCCAGACCTTTAAAAAGAAAACACAATTCCTGCATTTCCAAATAAATATTTTAAGAAAGTTTGCACATACATCCAAAATTTCTAGCATGTTGAAGTCAGTGTGTTTTCAAGTTGACCGGGATTATTCTAGACTCCCCACAAAACACCTCTGTCCTCCTCGCCTGAGAGTCTGAAACAACACATAAAGCACAGCTGCCAACCCTCTGTTCTGGAACTTCACTATCACCTGCAACTCACAGTGCTGCCTGCAGGGACTGGAAGAAAGAGTGGCAAACACGCAATGTGTGTCTCCTACTTTAGCCTAAGAAGAGGCGATACAAGTTGGAAAACAGTGAGCACTTGGGATCTACAATGAATTTAAGTGAAAGTTGGTAGGGTGCCTGCAGTTCGTCATCTAAGCAGCCTTGACATACAGAATTCCTGGAACGAGGCTACCTTAATTGAGTATGACAGCTTTGTGACAATGAAACAGCATCCTAAAAATAAAACCTACATAATGTATCTTCCATGCTGGGCATGAAGAGCAGTACAATGCTCATCCGCTACCAAAATGGGGTCTCCTGGGATTCAGTCACATTACCGTGCAGACTGCTAGGGACAGCGTTGGCTAAATCAAAGATCACAGAGGGATGCTGGGTTTTCTTATGCCCTTTAGTTTTATATGGACATTGCCTGCTATGTCTTATCTTAGACAAGCATTTTAAAATATTTTGTTAAAAGAATTATCTAAAAGTTGTCAGCACCACACAGTATCTAGTGACCTTTGTGATGACGCATGGCAGAAAACACACTAACGTGTTCTGTTAACGTTTGCATGCATATGGTGGTTTTTGTTAATTAAGACGAGAAACTCTAGTAAGCACTGGCTTATATTAAAAACAAAAATGCTCAGAGTGGTATGTAAGTACTCCCCTTGAGTAAAACTATTATCAATGTTAAATGTTAGGCTGAAAAAAAGGAATTAAGTAGAAATGTTGGCATGGGGGTGGATCAGAAATCACCATGCTAAAATTTTCACATTATCAGGACTATTCCACAATTATACCACGTTACATTTGAGAGGTGGTATGTATGAAGTAAAGCAACATGAGGAGGCTTCAGTATCAGACAGAGTTGGGTTCAAATTCCAGTTCCTCTGCTCACAAGCGCTGTGTCCTTGGGCAAATTTCAGAACCTTCCGGAGCCTCGCGATTCCCATATTGGAAATATCAATACTCTCTGCTATGCAGAAGGACTAAGTGGTACAACAGACAAAAGACACTGAATGCACTATAGGCACTATGTGATGCAGAACACTAGGTTTGTTATAAATTCCCAATTAAAGATTTCATTATTGCAAATATGGAATTTTTTTAAAAGCCCTTTGATACTATAACTCAATTCACTTTTGCATTTCCTGCACAGGCATGCATAGGGTGAGATGGCTCCAGTGATAATTGCTGGATTTTGTGGTATGGTACACTGTAAGCACCCCCTGCCTAATTACAGCCTGGCCCTTCCCCAAATACACCCTCCTCATTTTCTGGGTCATCTTTGGGATAACACCTGTCAGAAAATGGTCTAGTATACAGTACAAAGCCAGTCAGTCTACTCATTACACATCCATGTTTTAGTATTCAAGAAGGATTGCCTAGTATTCATTAAGTTATACAACCAAGAACCTGTCTCAGACTAACTTGAGCTCGTGGCTCTGTGCTGACTGGATCGCCCATGTCAGTTTTACTCATTTGAAAAAAAGAAAAAAATTATTCAGGATGAACCTTATAACTGGGACCTTTTGTCTTTGGACTAAATCAACAGAAAGTTCAGGGCAGGCAGCTCACTCAAATGACAGTATTAGTCTTTTTTACATCACCCTTTGCACCCCATGTACCCTTTTTACATTCAGGTAATTTATATGACTTCAAACAAGGTACATCCACAAAATGTCACCCATAGAGTACTCACCTCGAAAATTTTATGAGGATTTAATGAGATAATGTATGCTCAGTACTTAAAACAGTGCCTGGTATACGTTATAGTAACATCAATGTTATACTTGCTATGGTTAAGGTCATTGTCTCCTTGAGAAAACAAAGGTTCCCATAGCTTGTATCTGTGCGTTCATGTGTAAGTCATCTGTTTCTAGATATATTAAAGAACTAGATATACTAACAGCTTGTGGTGATAGAGAAAGGAAACATACCTTAAAGGATTTGTTCAGGTAAGATTAATGAAAAGTGGAAAGACTGGAAAGTTAGAAGACGAGGGTTTGAATTCTTTCTGGATAACTAACTCACTGAATGATCTTGAGCTGCCTTCTTATTACTCTTCCTTTATCTCAAAATTAAGGTTTAAAAAAATGTCTACTACATAGATTTTCCTGGAAAGATTAACTGAGATGAACCAAATATCTATATTCAGCTCACAATACAGATTAGCTATGTTCTTAGTACTAAGCATGAATTTATTTTTACAAACATGAATCAGAAGTCAGAGAACAGAAACATTTAGGGAAGATAACTTACAGGATTTGCTGCCTGCGCACTCTCCCAGATATTGAAAGATCTACTCCTAACTAAGCCAGATCATCAGAGAAATACATACTTAAACTAAATCCTATTTGGTCTTCCTACAGAAAACACATCAAATTACATTACAGTGTGTGGCCAGCAGACCATATTGAGGGGCTTCACAGGAAAAAACTCAACCAACCTTTTTATTTGCATTATACAGAGGCCAAGAACATTTTTCATTACTTCTACAATTAGCTCTTTATAAGATCCTCCAAGAGAAAACCCAACTTAGACTTCGGTCTAAAATCAGTAGCACTTGTCTTGAGTATTGGAAGCTGGAGGCAAATACAGATTTATTGTTTAGAGTCGGTGAAATGCGCCAAGGATGCATTCCTGCATTGTCCAAAAATATTAATTGAGCACCTACTGTTTGCCAGAACCTCCACTAGGATCTAGAAATGCAGTGATAAACAACACAGGAAATACCACTCCCTCCCACTAACCTAGAGACTAGTGGGAAGGGACACATTATTAAACAAGCATTTATAATACAAAGCAATGGCATAGCATGAGCCAGAAATAAGTGCTGAGGTGGACAAGGAGGTGAAAATGAAGCAAAGCTTGGACCAAAGGAAAAATAGGAGGACCCTATAAGGGGGAATAGAGGGAAGAAAGACATAAGTCGGAAAAAGACTAGAAATAGATGGATGGAGAAAGATACCAAGAACCTAAGACTGTCTTTGAGGGCTGTCCAGAAAAAATCCAGCCAAAGAATGCCTCCATTTTTCATATTACATGGCTGGATACTATCCAGACAGCTCTCGAATATATCTCCTACCATGACCAGAACTGATCTATTCATGCAACTTACGTGAGTATAATAGTCTACAGAAGTAAACTTGTGTAGGGTGCTTATAACTATGTTTAAATTACTTCATAGACTCTTGAGGAAATTAGCCTAACTTTTTAACTCTAAATAACTAAATCAGAAAAGGTAGCAAAGGAAGAACAAAGAAAAATCTGGTAATGTTTGAGATGTATCTTAGGTATTTAATTCATCACATCGAGGGTCATATCACTACGGCCTCGTTGGTTTCTTTCCATCACCACTTATTTCTGAAAGGAGAGAGGAACACCAGGTTCTATTGGGATTATAAACCCTTCCTTCAAACTGAGTGCAACTAACTGCTCTCTTTATTCCAAAAGATGCCGGATATTCAAACACAGAATTAAATATGTAAGAGGACTCCTGGCACCAAAAAATCGAACTGAGCACTCAGGAGACCTGGGTTGTAGCCCTAGTCCCGTCACATAAAGAAATGACACTTGAGGCTAAGTGAGTAATTCAGTTAACTTCTTACTTTCTGTGCTTAGTGTAGTAACAGAAATAGCCACTATTCGTTGAAGGTTTATTGTGTAACAAGCACTGGTTCCCCATGTTTTCCATGTATTATAAATACTCACAATAACTTCATGAGGTAGGTATGATGGTCATTTATAGCTGAGGAAACTGTGGCATACTGAGAGATGGTAACATTTCCAGGTCCCATGACTGGTAAATTCAAACCCCAGCAGTCCAGCTCCAGAGCCCAGGCTTCTTCCCAATACTTTATTCTCCCAACTTCCATCCAGGACTATCCCAGGATGGAAGACAGATCAAAGGACATAGAATAACGTAGCTCAGGCTATATAAGAGTTCACCTTCTCTTCACAGGGGCCTCTGTAACATGAAAACAAAGGGCAATCTAGCATAACAAGGATTAACCTATGCCCAGGACAGCCTCAGTGTATGCCCGTTGTCTCAGTGCCCACTGATACCTTCTTTTACTCTAGGGTGGATAATAAGTAATACAGTCACCTACATCCAGTGGTTAAGAGCTTATGTTCTCATTTTGCTGGGCCTAAATTTGACATCCAGCTTAGCCATTAACATTAGCTGTGGGGGCTGAGACCAATTAATTTGCCTAAGTAAGCCCCAAGTTTCTCATCTACTAAATGGAAATAAGAGTAGTGCCTACTTAGCATTGTTGTGAGGATGACAGGAATGGATGCATGGATGAACTACATAAACCAGCATAAAGCTTAGCAAACAGTGAGTACCCACTAAAAATCAGCTTTCACCAATATTCAGTTAAAAGTTTGAAAGGCTATCCCACATCAGCACAATCATGGTGGACTACTTTGTGGACTTGAGACATCAAAACATACCTGTGAATCTGAAATGCATAAACATGAGCCAGAACAAGTTAGGAATACCTTATCTAAGTAAATCACTGGTACTTCAAGTACCCATTCTAAAAGTAAATTATAATCCTAAAGCCATTCAAAATCCAGTTCTGGCCAGCCCCAAGAGTTTTAATCCATTCCAGGCCAGACTCCACCGGATTCTTACTAAATTACTCACTTCTATGACGACAGGGAATATCCTTTGAGTTTATGCTCCCTTTGGAGTTTGTCTGGGACTGTTCTGCTTTTAAATGCAAGCCACTGACCCACCCTACTTTGTCCTGGAACCGTGTAAGAGCCTCAAGACCCAGAGAATATCCTTCATATGGCAAGAGCATGGCCGCAGACCAGCCCCTTTACCAGCAAACTGACTGGCTACGTACCCCACGTGCCAAAATGCTCGTCACCTGAGAGAACTGTGGAATCCAGATTCAATAAATCATCATCACGGGCTTGGAAAATACCACATTGCTAGTTAGCATATACTGAACAAATAATCTATTTTTGCCTCATTTTCTTTATTAAATAAAGGGGTTAAATCCATTGCAAAAAAATCAAAGGGTTGAATCTAACATGGTCTGGTTCTGGGCCTTTTAAAGAGATTCCATCTGCTCAAGAAAGATAACCCACTTCCCCCTTACATTTAAAAACTAACGAACACAGTTTTACTTATTCCATAGTAACCTACCTAATAATATGCCTGTCAGCAAGATCTTTGCCTCCACCTTGGCTTCCTCTCATCATGCAAATTGCCATTGGATTTAATTAGATTTAATAAGCCACTGGGAAGAGCAGTAAGGGAAATGGAGAGCAAAGATGATGTAGTTTGAGCTTACTCTTGCATGTCAAATCCAGCATTTCCCTGGAACTCTCATAGCCTCCCTAAACTGGGAAAATAGAGAATGCCAAGCATATGGAAAGACACGCTGCTGCTGCTATCCAAATATGAAACGTGGGTGGGGAAAATCATTTAGAAAAAGAGAATCAGGGAAAAAAGAAAATCAACCCAAATCTCCAACAGCTGCAAATAACGAAGCATGGGAAGCCGTTACCTTGGATGAACTCTGACTTCCTGCTCACAGAAGGCAGGGTCCTGTTGAGCCCCAGGATCCTGTCCAGGTGGAAGGCAAACACCTCACTCATGTCCAGAGGCTGCTTGACCAGCCCACAGGGGCTGGAGCCACAACCAGGCACAGAGCCAGAGGTGCTCCCCTCCAGCACCAGCAGGCGCGCCCGGCTGTTAGGGGACACTGGCTGGAGGCCCACCACCGCACCATCGGCCAACAGGCGCATTCGGCGGATGTCTTCTTTGCTCAGCCACGAGGGGGCGCTCTCGCTGTATATTCTGATGTTGCTCTCCCTGGCCTTGGGCAGCTGGAAATTGGAGCCCCCACCTCGCACTCTCGGACCGCGTAGCAACCACCGGGGCTGTTCCCCAGCCTTGGCCAGGTTTCCTCCATGGACATACTCTGGCACTTCAGCATCAGCTGCCCTTGCAGCATTCTGCAGCTGAAGGGATGGTCCGACCAAAGCCTCCTGTCCCGGGGCTGGAGATGCCACTGCATATTTCTTCCTGCGCTTTGGTTTCACTGTGCCACGGATATTGGCGGGCTTGCTGCGCTTGGAACGTAGGGTAATGTACACCACATTGGGCTGCAGAGTGGTCCCATTGCCCTGGGACTCCGGAGGAGCCAGAGTACCATCCAAGGGTATCTCAGGGAAGGGTGCCTCGGCGGTGTCACGGGTCTGGTGTGGCCCCTTCTCCGCCGCCCGTCTGTGCTGGAGGGAGGCACGCCCCACCTGGCTCACCAAGAAGCCCAGGTAGATGGCGCAGGCAGTGCCCAGCAGGAGGTTCCTTCGGGTCCTTGGACGCCGGCTGCTCCAAAGTTTACGCACCCGCGGGACGCACAGGGAGCAGATGAACCAGTTTATGAGCTGCCCTGGCTTGTCTGGACAGGTCATTTCTCTGCTGCATCCACATGTTGAACAGAGTTTAAAGTCCGCAGTTGACTCCTGCTGACATGATGCATGGTTTTCTGAATTCAGCTGCCGTCTCCGCCTAGGTGTCTTAAGTGGTCTCCAGTGGGTAGAGATGGAAGTAAAGGGTTGGTGATGGAGCTGGGAATGTTTGTGACACTCGCCAAAACAAACCTTCTAAACTCCTATCAGCCTCCCCAAGGAGAAGTGTGGCTTGTTTCTGAGAATGAATCGAAACAGAGTTAACTGAGTCACAATCTCAAACTAATTCAGTTCCTCCACAAGAGTAAAGGAAAAAAAGTAACCCCTTCCTTGCATAAATATCACCACTAATTGTTTTTTGTTTTAAATTGAACAAGACAAAAACAAGATAGATGTATAGATCTGATATTCAGTGCAAATTAGAATAAACCACAAAAATCCAAGCATATTTTACAACTTGTAGCTAGAATCATTTAATTTGATTCTGAAGGAAAAGCATTAAAACCAGGCTTTTTCTTTTTGAAATTTAGAAATAATTTACAACAAGTAATACTTTGTTTCTAAAACTCTATAGCTATCCCACATTTATTTTTTAATGCACTAATTAGTTAACTAACATTCAAATGCAGAAATACAGCCTCTTAATCTAACAGTACAATTTTCCTTAATATGTTTCATTATCTTACATCATTAGTTACCGTGCTATAAAGCCATAAATGCCCATATGTCTTGAAAGCAATTATATGTATTGTCACACCCACAGAAACACAACATACAAATCTGTTTTTATTCCTTTTCTTTCCACCAAAGTCAGCTGAAAGTAAATAAAAGGATCTCTAGTTCTATTTTTTCACATTATTAAAAAGAAGAAGAAACCATAAGCAACCTTACTTACACAGCTGGCCCCATGCTTGGCTCCAAGAACAATGTACTCCCTGACTCCAATGCAAAGAACTTTTAAAGGCTGAGGCATGTAAGTAGAACATATTTCATGGTCAAGAGTGTTCCACATTTCAAATATTTCAGCTCGGCTTTAAAAGCTCCCTTGAAAACTACTGATTGCAAAGAAAATAAAAATTAAATTAAATTAAAACCCCAGTTCCTTGTAAACTGGCTGCTTATAGCCCAATTTGAAGACAGGTGAGGTTTTTTTAAAAAAAAAAAAAAGTTTAAAAATAAACTGCGATTTTAAATTCTGAAAAAGCAAATGCCGTACAGAAGCAATTTTCATTCAAATAATTTTCCACTTATTTTTAACCCCTGGGAGCCCTCTAGTGTCCTGTTTGGAAACAGACTCCGAAGTGGCAGTCTTGTGGAGTCAGAAAGGATTGAGAGCGTTTGCTTAGCAGCAGCCCAATAAACCCCTCCTAACTGAGGAATGCCATCACCACCCCACTCACCGTCTGTCCGTCCTGTGGCAGGGGGATCAGAGCCCAGGGTTCCCAAAGACTCCCACTCACCTCGCCGTCTCGGCCGTTTACAGAGGAGTGCCCATCTCCTACCCCTTCTGAGAAGAGAAGGCTGGGAAGTTCGAAACGGTGAGAAAGGGTTAACACAAACGAGGAAAAAAATAGACCAGTGAGATAAGGGCACACACAGATAGAGAAAGACATTTATAGTGTGCAGTTGTATAGTGCAAGAGTTCACACCAAAAAAAAAAAAAAAAAAAAAAAGTCATGGATTCTCCCTGATTGGAGGTTTTTAAAAAAAAAAAAAAAAAAACCGGTTAGTAATTGGCTTAGGCAATTTGCATGTCCCCGCACAAAGGCAGAGGTTCATGACCCGGGGCCTCACTTAGGCTCACTCTTTTCGCTTCCATGGCACACAGAATCCGAAGGCTGGAAGGCAACAGGATTGTTGCCCCCACAGGAAAAAACCTGTCATACTGTTTGGGGAGAGGGGGGTGGCGTTAGAGACAGAATATGGCACACAATCCTAAAAATACTACACTTTACAAAGAAAACAAGATTAAGGAATCGGAGCATATAGAGACGCAAAGAATAAATCTCCAAGTGATAACATGCCACCAATTGTCATAGAAGTGTTACTGTAGCACTCTTCAACTCAGACCTCTCTTCTTCTCTAAAAGCTCTGCCACAGGGAGGAGACAGGAGGGACGATTGTGATACTGACTGCCCTAGAGGTGCCTGAAGATTTTGGCTCAGTTTTGTAGGAATCCAAGCATCGCAGCAATTTGCTCTGTGCTCCAAAACTCTTCAATGCACAGAACTATTTTCTAGATAGTGTTAACTTCCTGAAAGGACACCCTGGCAGAGCTGTTTCATTATAACCATCTAACTATTTTCCTATATTGAGAATAACTGACCTGACTCTTTAAAAGTTAAAAGCCTTGGGCTGAAGTCAGGTTACAAAAAGCAGAGGTCTCTGCTACCTGTTTCTAAAGCCACTTCTTCTGTGAAGAAATGCTTGGGAAGTAGGTAGGAGTTGTATGGGCTAGTAAATTGGGTGGATTGTTCTCTTCGCCCCCCCCAAAATGTCTCTTTACAGAAGAAGGCCAGTACATTGCCTCCCCTTACAGCCACGTGTGGATTAGTGGAGGCTGAAGGGCATGATGTTGGAGGAGGAGTTCCAGAGGGAGAAAGCCTCAGTTGGCTTGGAGTTCTCTTCCTTCCCTGCCTGGCTGCAATCCCTAGTGACCAGTAATCCAACCTCTCTGTCCTCAGTTTCCCTAAGAATCATAATAGCACTTAGCTCATGGGTCTCTCGCGATGATTGAATGAGATAGTGATTGAATGATCACTTGACATACCAGGCGATGAGTTTTCCTCCTTCTGAAAGGCCCTGGACAAGCTAGACAACTAAACTTCTCTACTTCAGCTGTGGGTGTGATGGCCTCCACGCTCTGCCCCGCACGGCCACCCCCGGCCACACACACAGAAGCCAGGATACACACCGGGCCCTAGGTCACAGCTTCAGACAGAACCACCGAAGAGTGCAGCAGGTTTTCAGCCTGTGGAGGGGAGTGGAGACTGGCTACAGCTGCCTTGATTCTTAGGCGTCTTACCGGAGACGGTGCAGAGCTGTAAGTTTTCTCTCCTCACCTAAGGCACAGTTTGTGTAAAAGGAGCTGCAGGGGACATTGAAAGGAAGGGAGGGAGGGCCCTGGTTAGATTAAATCTGGCACATTAAAATGTATTGGAGTTATAAACAAACAGCATAAAGTACAGGAGAAGAAGGTTGAGAGAAATTTGGGGTCCTTCTTTCATTCCTACCTAGCAGTTCTGAGACTCAATTGCGTCCCCCACTGTGATTCAGACACGTGTGGCACCCCTGATAGATTGCTGGGGTGTGGGATCTACGCGTGCATGTTTTATACTTGATAGACAACCTGAATTAGCAAAGACAGACTGTGTTAATACCACGTGCCCTGCCCACCCACCCTCGTCCACCTCCCCAGCCCTATAGAGTCAAGCCCCAGACCAACACCAGTAAGCCACTGGCTTGTGCTATTCTGTGAGATACTGACTGCCAGCAGCACACTTTGGTTTCCCAGCAAGGAAATGTGATGCAGAGTCAGGGAGCACCCCATCCTCCTCACCACTTCCAGGTGTTGGAACTTTGGAAGCACTGGTGGGCAGCACCCCTTGGGGTGAACCTCACAATTTCCATGGAAGCAGCAGCAACATCCGTGGGCTCAGCAGTGAGTTACCTTTAAGTCGCTGCACAGACAGAATGCAACCACGAGAGTGACCCGGTTATAGCACATGAGTGACAAGCCCTGCCATCCCTATGACACAACTGAGCGCTGCTGAGAGGTGCTGGGGGTCTCGTGTTCTGCAGCAGACAGTTAAGAGTCAGCGCAATTGGAGTCAGTCCCACTAAAGAGTGCTTGGTGGGGAGTTCCCTGGTGGTGTAGTGACTTAAGGCTTCAGCGCTGGCGCTGGCGCTGTCAGTGCTGCCACTTAACATTTCTTAAAGACCCACGAAATGCCAGTCACTAGAGCTGGGTATGGAGCATCTGAGGCACTGCTTGGCTCAGTAATGAATGAATGCTTGGATGAACAAATAAATGAAAATAGTAAGAGGATAAAGCACAATCCCTAGACCAGTGGCCCTCCCAGCGTGGCCCCAGACCAGCAGCACCGGCCGTTCTGGGAATTTGTTAGAAATGCAAATCCTTGAACCCCACCCCAGGCTTTCAGAATCAGAAACTCTTAGAGGAGGGGCTCTGCAAACTGTATTATAACAAGCCCTCCAGGTAATCTGATGCAAGCTAAATTTGAGAACCATTGCCCTAGAAAAGGACTCTCCCAAAGAATGGGGCAGGCCTGGAAGAAAATAGGAAAATGCCAAAAGAGGAAGGATAGAATAAAAGTGAAAAGTTGTAGAAAAACACAAAACAAGATTTGCAATTTACATAAGACTTTTCTGTGCTTTTCCCTCTTTCTGAGAGTTCCATATTCTCCTCGCTTCACCCCTTGGTTGGAAAGGACAGAATACGTTGCTATCACACACTCTGCCCAGCCAGCCACCCTCACCGACTGACCCAGCCCTATAGATTCAAGTCCCTTTCTCAAAGCAAGGTCACAGTGTGTAGTTACCGGGAGTAGAATACATTTGAGAGAGACTGCAATTCACAACCCCTGGAATGACAGGAACCCTCGTGGCTGGGTGTGGAGGGACTGTCTAAGGAAAATTGCAGGAAGAAAAATCCTCTCCAGGCTGACCCCAGTTCTGCACCGTAAGACACCTGTTATAGTAAAATCACACTGTTTTTCCAAAAGGCAGTCATAGGGTTCCCGTGGCCACCCAATGTTTTGCATAGACAAAAACTATTATATAAGCCAAAAAGCTTTGTTAAGAAGCCTAGAATGGGTTCTAAATTTTTAAAAATGAACAGATACAAAGCAGTATAACACATAGAAGTTAAATATTTTGATATGAATGAACATGCCCTTTCTCTAGATAGAAGTTATTTTTTCCACAGGAAAACAACCAGTGCTTTGGTTAAGGAAGCACATTATTTTAAGTTCTTTGGAGAATGGGGACAGCCCTGATTGAGGTCATCACCAGTTCCAAGGCAGTGCTTCTCACTGTATCGTTGCAGTAATTGCTTACAATATAGAAATGGCCCGATGAGATAGTCTGTGACGATAGTCTGCGTCAGTTGAGTTGAGGAATTTGTAAACAAAATATTCTTATCTCAACTAGGTGCTTTTGGCAAGTGTTATGGACTCACTGTTTGTGTCCCCTTCAAAATTCATATACTGAAACAGTAATGGCCAATGTAATGGTAGTTGAAGTTCGGGCCTTTGGGCAAGAATTAGATCATAAAGTTGGAGCCGTCGTGATGGAATGAAGGCCTTTGTGAGAAGAGGCAAAAGAGAGCTTATTCCATCCTTCTCTGCCATGAGGACACAGCAAGGCGTCAGCCTTCGACAAAACCAGAGAGGGCTCTCACCAGAACCCAGTCGTGCCATCACTCTGATCTCAGATTTTTCAGCTTTCAGACCTATCAGAAATACATTTTTGGTGTTTAAGCCACCCAGTCTATGGTAGTTTGTTATAGCAGCCTGAACTAAGACACCAAGGTACTTAATTTTGCTGTTTCCTCATCTGAAAACCAGGATTATTCTATCTCGTGCACAGGATTATTCTAAGAATCAAATTATATGTTATATGAGAATCACTTAGCACACTGCTCGATACACAGTAAGAGGTACCTTTCATTCGCTCGCCCTCCTTTTCTTGCTGGGATGATGCTAATGAGTAAGCACTCTCTAAAGAAGCCATATGAAAACTGATGGATAAAACAGTGACCAACACATATTTTGAAGCTCAAGAAGTAGTTGTCAGTCGTATTAAGTTACTAAATGCAACAAATTATCCAGAATTTGTTCACTATCTCCTTCTCTACTTAACAAAGGGCTTAAAAGATAATCAGGAGTATATTCTGCATGCTACTTTGGATCCAAATCTTCGGTCATCTTACCTTTGGTATTTAGAATTAATCTATGCTAACCACTGTGAGGCTACAGTAAGGTGAGTCTGTGGCAAAGCACAGCATGTCCTCTAATAATGTCATTTCATTCAATGTCATTTCATTATAATTACAGGAGCTTAACTCTTATTTTTATCAATTAGCCATTATTCGTGGTTTCACTTAAAGTCCGAGAACCTACCTATGACAAACGATGTTAAGTGAGGACTTATTGTAATTAAACTTGGGGGCATTTGTCACACAGGTATTAAGTGTAGATCACACAGTTTCCTCTCAGGTGATGTGACACCTTCAGGATCCTTAGATACACTCCCCTGTGGGCCTCTGGCAATATCACCAAAATGATAATGACTGGTGACAATAATAGTTCAATGGATTAATATTAGTGTGATTATTCTTAATAATAGTACCTTATAGGATTGGTGTGAGGATTAGATGAATTAATAAAACTCCTTACCAAAAAAAAAAAAAAAAAAAAAAAAAAAAAAAAAAAAAAACGTTTACTTTGTCATACCAGGGCACTGTGGTGGGGGAAACAGGTCTTAGAGACATTCGCTTATTACAGACAAAGAGATTCAGAATTGACCACACCTATTTACCCATTGATCAGGGGAGAGGCCTCATCCATGTGTAAAAACATTTAGCTAGCCAGTTCTCCTGGCGGCTCTCTCCCTCTTATGGGGAAACTTGTAATGGGTTATCACAGACTGAGGTGTCTGTTGTCCTATCTTTAGATATCTGTATTATTCTTTTTATTTACTTAAAGTATTTTTGGAGCAACTATTATGTGACATGCACTGTCTAGTCACTTAGGAGGCAGCAGTGAAAAGGATAACTCCATGGTCTACCCAGTCAAGGGGCTTACAGAGTCCTACCTTACAGACCAGATGCCCTGCTAAAACTTTCAGCTCTATCAGTTCTCCATCTTCTTCCCCATTTACCACACTTAGAACCTGTCCCAACCTAACAGATACCTCTGGTTTCAGATTTCAATTCTTCCAGTTCTGACTTGCCTCAATATAGTTAAGTAGATCACGCCTACACACAGCCTCAAATATGACAATTCTAATCAGGCCAGATTTGTCACCTGCCAAGTGCTGGTACCAGACTGGTTTGATTAGTTCTATAGATTATTCATTTTGTTTGATGAATAATTTACCTACCAATCTGTCATATGTTTCAAACTGAACCAAAGCTTATTTTCACTTATTCATTTATTGAATCATTGGGGGGGGGGGGCATTTTCTTTTTCTTTAAGTAAGAAAAAATACATAGAGGATTAAAAGAAATTAGTTCAATTTCAACCAATGATAACATCCCCTCTATAAATATTTGAAATAAATGAAAAATGTTTAATAAGATGGGTTTGAAATTTCTTCAGCTAAAAGCTTTTAAATATCTAAGTAGCTTGGTGAATCTAAGTTTATCACTAACCATTCTTATTACTTTTCTAAGTTTTCCACAGAGAGCATAATTGACTATTAAAATGTATAACTTCTGCTTCAGTAGTATGTCAGGCTAATCTCAAAGGCCTTCTTACTTTAAACCTAGACTCAGGATAAATAAGGGAAAGCAAATACAATCCACTGTTTACAAGTTCTGAAAAATGAAGTATTACCAAATTTTAAACTGCTACGAACTGCTATCGGTTTAAATGAAGTAAATATAAGCAATCACCAAGCATACAAAGAAGAAAACAAAACAAACACTAAGAGAAAGAGAGATAAATTTTAGAATTATCATAGTCTAAATATAAATTTAATATACATAAAAAATGTTTAACCCTTTTACTGCATTGACTTCAAGTTTTTTCAAAAATGTGTCAAAAAGCCACAAGAAATAAAGGTTATTTTGACTATTTTATGCATTTAATAACATTTGAGCTGCTCTGTATATAAATGACATTGTTTTTATTTTAAATTTTTGTTATGTGGTAATAAATTCACTATTATATTGAATGTTAGCAAAAAAACACTCAAAACATGCTAAGTGCCATCAATTAGATTTAAGTATAGAGAAATTAGAATCTAAAGGCATTGATGACATAAAAATTTTATTACAGAATGTTAAACAATATCTTTATTGTTGACAGTTCAAGCCACAGCAAAACATATGTTAAAATCTCATAAATGCAGAAAAGGCCTTGAAACAGTTTCACACTAAATAACAAACAATTTTACAATAATTATAGTACTTATATTTTTAAGTTAAAACAGTTAAGGTGGTACAGTTTATTAAAACAAATTATTACATTAAAGTATAAAATTTTCTATTGTTATTCATTCTGGAACAACACAAAAATATAGAAAAATGTACTATAGTAGAGGGAAAAGCTTTTTTGAGCTGTGGGGTAAACTCAAACGCTGCAGTCAGCAGATGGAAACATTCATTTGGATAAATCCAAATGTCGCTGCTCGAAGGTTAAAGGCAGGCAAACTGAGCTTGCAACAAGAAGGAATTAAAAATGATTGAGTACATATTAAAAATAAATTAAAAGCAACATTCAGAAATGATATTGAATATTGTTCAAACAACAAACAAATTGTTGAAATTAAAATTCAATGGATAAAATTTTGGCTGTGTTGAACTAAATCTTTTACCAAAAATAACTTAGAGTTGGAAAAACATATAAATGATCCTTTGAGGGCATTAGAGAGCCAGCACAAGTAACATTGAACAGCTGGAATCCTTGAGAAAGGGAAAAACAGAGGTACACTGCAGATTCATCTCAGGATTTTCCTGAGGGCTTTTTCCAAATTGTGGCAAAGGTGAAAAGAGCCCAAGAAGAAAGAAGTGGTCTCAGAGATCTAAGGAGAACAGAGATTGAGTTTGGGGACACCAAAGAAGATGGGATTTGAGGAGCAAAATATTGGAGAGAAAGAAACCTCAGAGAGTGGCCCAAAATCTGCATTCAAATTTTTCTCAAATTGCTGTCAACTTCTGAGCTGTGAATAAGCAAAGCAACCTGAAGAAATGCAATAAACAGCAGACAGGAAGCACAAGAGTTGAGCTGGATTTCTGCAGCTGAACAGCACTAGGGTACCTGAAACCTGGGAAGGGGCATTTCCTAGGGTTAATGGCCACCCCTAAGAGTAAGGCCAAAACTGAAACAGGTCAGAGCTTTAAACCAAGTCATGACTAGATCAAGATCATTCACTGAAACTCTTTGTGACTAAAAATATTAACACTTTTTGAAAGAGTATCCTATAAAGCCTCTATAGTTTATTATCCATAATCAGAAACCCAACTGAAAATTATAAAACATGCTAACAAAATTAAAAAATAACAATAAAAAGAAAAGGCAAGAAATAAAGAGATCCAGGTACCGTTCACAGGGCCATCAGGGAGGCAGGCATACTACCAACCCTGGCCACCTGGCCAAGCCACAGCCAATGCTACCTGGCTACTTCCTGAGTCTGTGCATACAACTCTACGACATGCCTGAATTCTGAATTCTGGGTGCTGTGCAGCTGGAGTCCTGGCTCTGATGGTTGCCACACCCCAGCTTCACGACAGTCTTCTTCCTGTGTGCCTGCCCCAGCCATTGCCCTCCTGCACCAAAATGGCTCATATGGTAGACTGCTATGGTCACCTTTCACAAAGACAACTGAAATTTCATGTCAGAAAAATTTGGGGGGGAAGGGGGTTGGTCCCTTGGTGGTGTAGTGGCTAGGCTTTGGCTTTCTCAATGCCATGGCCCAGGTTCTATTCCTAGCCAGGGAACCACCGTCCCCCCAAAAAATGGCTTGGCATCTTCACAGTTCTATAAAATAACTTTGTCTGTTTCTCTGACTTGCATACATTTTGTTTGGGTCATACATTAGAAGGCAGGGGAAAGATGACTACCCATCATATTATTACTGCTGATGGGACACTCCAGCTTTAACTAGATGAGCTCTTCTGAAACAATTCAGACTTTCTAGAAAATAATTTGTTCAGTGTAAAACGAAATAATTAAAGAAATCATGAAGGAAGGCAAAAAATTTCATCAAGTACAAGTATAATGTAGTCTTTTTATAGTATCCATATGACTATAGTGTACTATAGTCTTTGTAGTATCCACGTGACTGTTAAAGTATAAACATTTATCCTAAGACTATTTAATAGGTAAAACTGGTGAAAGACATCAATCCAAAGATTCAAAAACCTCATTGAACTCAAGGAAAGCAATATCAAAGAAAACTATCAATAAACACCTCTTAGTCAACTCACTAAAAACCAAAATAGATATAGGTGAAAAGAGAATTTATAAACTGAAAGGTAGGTCAGAAGAAAACATGCAAACTGAAGCACTGATAGTTAAGAAGATGAAAAATATAGAAAAGAAGATAAGGGACTTATCAGACATGATGAAAAGGATTCAAACAAGCATAATCTGAGATATGGAAAGAAAAGACAAAAGCAATATATGAAGAAAAAAATGGCCAAGAATTTTTCAGATTCAAGAAATGCTACAAACACCCAGGAAGATTAATGCAAACATTTTATATAAAGGAAACAATATAAAGTTTGGATAATTGAAGTATAGTTGTATTTATAATTGAATTTTAGATCTGGAAGAAGTTCGAGAGATAAACAAACATGCTGATTTTATAGAGAAAGCAGCTTGAAAGCTCTACAAGTAAAAGACCTGAGGAAGGTCACAAAGGCACAGCCAGAATCAGAATCCTTGAATTCAAAGTGGTCTTCTTGCTATATAAGACTTTCTCTCTTATTTAATTTTATATGTCAGCAGCATTATCAAATTATATGAGTCATTCTATCATTTTAAAGATAGATTTTCTTAAACTATTTCTTCATCTTCCTTGCTGACTTTCATATTGCCAAACAAAATGACAGTGCAAAAAAGTGATGCTAGGTGAATCCCTTGCTCAAGATTGGTTAATGTTAGAGGTAAAGCAGGGACTAAATATCAGGTGACTAAACTTTTCATTGCAGAGTGTTTTTCACATCCAGTTTGTTTTTTTTTTAATGGCACTTGAGCAATGCAGCTAAGACCACAAAACCCCTGTTCCTTCACCTTTGCCTTTGTCCTTAGCAATTATATTTTGTGATTCATACAATTTCTTCTGTTAGTGCCTTTTTTCCAACTGTATTGAGGTACAATAAAATTATATATATTTAAAGTGTACGATGTGATTATTTTATACACGTATACATTGTGCAATGATCACACACACACACACACACACACACACACAGACTCTGTAGCAGCTAGTCTAGCTCAGCCAGATTTCAACTATTTTCTTCACCCTTCCAGGCTGGAGATGTGACATATCAGATAACCGTGAAGCCTAATTCTTAGTGTTCAAGGTAGAAGTTCATATCCTTATCACTGGAAGATATGAGTCAAAGATAAGGTCCAGGTACTCCATGGTGTCCACCAGTGGTTATGAACTGGAGGTCAGGAAAATGTAGGAACCACGCTGATAGGCCACCCTCACACTAACAGCTCGGAAGCACCACCAGGCTCTAGAGAGTGGCCTTCCAGCTGAGCCAGCCCAGTTGATGATGTACAACTGGGGTTGCTACTTACACCCCCCAGCCCAAAGGGGCAGTGTAAGTGAAGGGCACTTAAGCTTAAGCTTCTGCAGGTTCATAATGCATCCATCTCTGCATAGAGCCTGGGTTAAGAGTTGCTCATTTTTCCAGTAAATGATTTTGAATTGTCTCTGGAGCTGGATATGATATCAGTCTCATACAAATCCTTAAACTCCTCACTGCTACCCAGTGGGAAATAGTTAGAATGGTGTCAGGTAGGCAAACAAAACATCCATTATAATCATGATAGATATTTTCCCTAATGCCCCCTTAAAACCATGACAGCCTGGAAGATAGAGACAGTACTGATTTATCTCTGTATCTTAGGTCCTACTTCATAGCTGACATATAATCAGTATTCAACAGTCACCTGAATAAATAACAAATAATAATTGATTTTCCTCAAAAATATATTTATCACCAACCATTCCTGTAATTCTTAAAGCTTATTATAGTTGCAATAATATTTGCACAACACCTTATTGTTCAATACCACCCTGCATGCTTGTAATTTTTACCTATTGCTTCCTGAGTCTTTCACTTGATCTCAACACACTACCGATTATTTTTAGAACTGCTATTAACACAGACTTCAATTGCTATCCTGTTTTCCCCTTGAGCAGTGAGACGGTTGCCATGGAAACAGATTTCAATACCTCTCTCTAGAGTCTCACATCAATACAATTTGATGAGAGAGACTAGCATACTACCTCCTACCTCTATTTTATAAGTATGAAGATCTGTTGCCTCAAAAAGATGCAAGTCATTACTGGGGTAAAGCGGACATGATGAAATATGGGTTTGACAGCTTGTCCAAGAAGATGTATCAGAGCTCTCATCTGGAAATAATTTCTTAATCAGAGTTGGAGAAAGTTTTTAAGGCTTGCATTGACTAAAAACTCCAAGTCACAAGGCAGGTTTTAGTTAAAGGTGGGAGGAAGGATACTTTTAATTGGCACCGGTCATTCGGCACAGTGACAGACTCATAACCTTTCTCAGAGAACCATGTATGGTGATTATGTGGGGTGGGGCAGGGGAAGCTTCCCAAAATCCACCACACAAAGAGTAAGGTTTGAAATCTAATCCAGGTACAAGATGGGGGGTAGGGAGGAGTAAGCTCTCAGGCATCTCTGGGTGAGGCAACTCCCGTTAGCCAAGGGAGATTCTCTGGAGAAATGTGTATTTTCTAAGTCTTAGCAGTTATACTCTTAGTAGCTGGGAAAGGGATATACTAGCTACGTGGGGAACTGTGTGGGGAACCAACAGCTTCGACCACATATGAGTAGAAATGATTCATCACCAGGTCTTAAACTCTAAGCTAGAACAAATTTTCATAGTATAAAACCAAGTGTTGACCTCATCGGCCCTCCAGAATCATTTCTTTGGTGGCTCAATGTGTGCTATGATAGAATTTCCTTGTCATGAGCTGTTTGCACAGTCTATCTCTATGGGTATTTCTCTAAGGGAAATCTAGGGTAACCCAAAGACATGGTCTGGAAGAAGCCAGGATGGGCTAGACACAGGTGATAAAGGGGCAGTGGGGGACAGATTACATACAATACTAGAGCCAACTGTATCAACAGGTACTTAAAGCATAGGGACCTAAGCAGAGCAGATAGTGAACAGATAAGCCATAGCCAAGGAATCGTAAAGGTACTGAATCTTAGAAACAAGCATATAATGATGAGCTCGTGGATGAGAAACAAAGCCAAAAGATACATGTACAGACTAGAACAGGGTCAAAAAGACTAAAATCAGCACCAGAAAAAAAAAACAGAAGAGACAGACGATAAGGCTGGACCCTAAGACACAGTCAGGATCCCACCCTGATTTTGTTGTGGAATCTTTTCTTAAGTGCAGTGGATTTAAACTGAATAAGCAGAAGGTTTGTCTTTGGATTTGTTCTGTTTTTAATTATCTGCTTGCTTGGTTTATAATCCTGATGCCATTAAGATGATTTTTTTAAGATACTCAGTATATCTATCTGCTCTTGGTCTTTGCCCTGTCTCTGAAGAAAATAGGATATTATCCAGAAGCTAGATTAAGACCAATTTTTTTCAAGTGACCTGGTCAGCACAGTTTTGTTCTTTGCTGTTAACCCTTACCCTTATCCTAGCCATATCCCAGCTGTCCCAAGGAACAGTCAGTTCCCATTATTATTTTTCTAGGAGAGAAGCAGGTCAATATTATTAATGGAATTTGTTCTACATACCAGCAGGTTTGGATTTTTTTTTTTGTCAAGACATGCACAGGCTTCCAAACACTGAATACCTCCACAACAAAGCCAGACCACACTTGGCCCATTTCTACCTAGGACTCCAGCACATTCAAGGTTGCCAGGTTCTCTACAGGGTATGAGTAGGGGCTGTTTTCTTGCCTTCTTCATACTAGGCCCATTTCCAAGTAGTTAGGTGCAGGTCTTGTTTTTACTTGATTTGCTCTGGATGAAATTCCTCACCTACTCCTATTGTACTTCACTCTTATGTTTTGATCTGTACTGCTTATATTCTCCCCGCCTCCCCATGCCTGTCCCCATTGCATTCACTGTGTCCATTCTTACTTTCTCACCCATTCTTGTTTTCACAATCCTGCAATACTCCCCTCTCTCACTCTATTATACAATGGCTAGAAATGCTAGACTGAATTCAGGGCGTGTCATAGAAGAAAATGTCGGAGGAGAGTTCATGGAAGGGTCAAGGCCTTGTAGACCACTGCATGGACTTTGACTTTTAGTGCTGGGGAAACGGAGAACCATTGGAGGGTTTTCAGCTGAGGAGTGAACAAGGTTTAATAATGATAGAAAACGTTCTCTCTGGTTGTTATTTTAGAAACAGACTGCAGGGGGCTAAAGAATGAAAACTGGAAAACCTTCCACAAGACACCAAAACAATTCAGACTGAGATGTTGAGGGCTTGATCCAGAATGACTGCAGTAGACATGGTAAAACGAGGTCAGATTAAGATGTATATATTTTTAATTGAGGGAAAATGATTTCCTGACAGATTGAAGATGGGGTATGACAGAAAGAATGGAGTCAAGGCTGATTCTAAGAATCTCTGTCTGAGCAATTGTTTAAACACCTATATACTATTTCAGGGAATTACTATTGTACTACGCATTATTCTAAGCACTTCTCCAATCATGACTAATTCAATCCTCAGAACAACCCTATGAAATAGATATTAGCATCCCCATTTTATAGAGAGTAACTTGACACATTTTTATAGAGAATATTTAAATTACTTGGGCAAGGAGCCAGTGAATGTTGTTGCCATTAACTGAGATAGATTAGTGTAGGACTGGAACATAATTAGAGCACAGTCAGGAGCTTACTTTTCTATTTTTTAAGGTCTAACTACCCACCTGTCCAAGCTCAGTCCACTTTTGCTTTCAGCTGGTTTTAGTCCATGGTATATACTCTTTGAGGAGGAAGAAAATGTTTTCTACCTTCAAGGTTCTTACAACTAATCTAATAATTCAATCTACATGCGACAGATTGAAAAGAGAAAATAACCAAATTCAATCACATAGGTACATGTGGCAACACCAAATACATGAGTCAGAGACCCCACATACCTGAGAGGTTCAGGACAGAAGGGGGAAATGAGGTGCACATTCTGAGCTTAGAATGAGGTAAGATGCCTCAAGGAAAGGAAGATCACTTGCAGGACAGTAAGAACAGATATTCGGTAATTAGAATTTTGCCCTACCCTATAGATACATCATAAAAAGTTAGTTCTAATGATAACTCCTATTATGGGCAAGGTCCCTAATTTAATTTCTTCTAAGTAGTTAAGGAGTGGGGAGGACAGAAATTTCTCTTGAGCCCACATGGTCTTTGTTGCCTTTAGCTCAAAATAATCTGCACACCACAGAAGCACATCTTGGGATGACTCATTCTGAACCCCCACAACTTCTTGCCTGCAGGGGTTATATCAAGTACTCTAAGTTGGTACCAGGGCTCTCACAGCTTGTTATTCTACTAGAAATAGTGGTATGTTGGTAAATGATTGCCAATCCCTTGGGCGGGGGGAGTAGTACTTGCTGCATATTTGGGGGTTTCTGTGGTGCAAATATCACAACATAGCCAAATTCAAACAGTATGATTTTATTGAACACAGAGTTTGGAAGAAATACACAATCTTCCTTGAGCTATAGCAGCGGTTCTCAACCTGTGGGTCACGACCCCTTTGGAGATTGAATGACCCTTTCACAGGGGTCGCCTAAGACCATCGGAAAACACATATCAGATGTTTACATTACGATTCATAACAGTAGCAACATTACGGTTATGAAGTAGCAATGAAAATAATTTTATGGGGGTCACCACAACATGAGGAACTGTATTAGAGGGTCACAGCGTTAAGAAGGTTGCTATAGTATACCACTAACTGGAACCTTTATAATAATTTTAAAGTGTTAATAAACTAGTAGTGCAATGGTAATTTGAGGCTCCCAAATGAGGAGTATCTATGGTTGAAGATGTAGCCAAAGCAGTTGGGAAAAATAATTTTGACTTAAACTAGAGATTTAAGTATAGATGATAAAGCAAAAATAGACAATAACGAAATCCAAGGATATAGAATAACGAAGAAGCTACCTGTCTGTAGGAGAGTGAAATGGTTGAAATGGTGATTCTTGGTTGATGGCACAAGGGTCCAGCACAGAGATAACTAGGTTACAAACCTGAAGAGACTTCAAATTCAGTCAGGTCAGCTAATCAGAAGTCTCAGGAGTAAATAGAGGAAGGAATCCAGTCAGTAAGAAAAGAAGCATCACGGAACTCCAATAGCAGAGACACTGAACCACCATGTTTTACAAAATGACAGTTTCTACAACCCATCTGCTTCTGAATCTCCAGGAGTTACTTTTTAAAAAAATATTTCTGATGCAGTGTGTCTGGGTTGCATCAAGGAAATATGTGTTTCTTAAAAGCTCTGTAAGTGGTTTATATATGATACCAGGTTTGTGTGCCTGTAAATAACAGAGGCACAAGGAGTCAAGATATCCAGGAGTCCCGAGAACAAATGAAAGACACCTAATTATGAAATTAAAGTTTAGGGCCAGAATATCAGTGCCTGAAAGGAACAGGACCAAAGCAGTCAAGCAAATGGGATACATAAGTCAAAACGGATGCTGAGACCTAAACAGCAAGAACACACTAGGCATCCTTAGCAAACGTTCACACTAGCACCAGGGACTGGAGTATCATCGGAATCTGGTCCTCTGTCTTTCATCTGTGCCTCTCCCTGGATACTGATTGCATTCTCTCTCAAGACAGACTACTTCCTTTTACATAGTTTCTGAACATGGTTGTAAATCTATTTTTGCACTTAAAAATAAGCAGAGAGAGTAATTCTATGTTTTTTACTGTCTATACTTCCAAGTTCAAAATTTTAAGAAAGGATTCAAATTGACCCACTTTGTGTCATATGTTAAAGCAAGCAATAGTAACTAAGGTTTTGAAATACTATGATTGGCTGACCTTGGGCCAGGTTGACTTCCCCGAATCAGTTAGACGAAGGCCAGTGGTGTGGACTCATTTAAGAGACTAGCAATGCACAAGGAAACCATAAAGTTTTATGAGGAAGAGAAATAGTTCCAAGAAAAACAGCGGTACTAGTCCAAGAAGAAGGGTAAACACAGCTATAGGTGTCCCTTCCTGGAAGGATAATGGTTTAACCATGTTAAATTTGAGACCCCCATGGAGCACCATAATGAGGCCAAAGGAAATGTGGCCTGTTAAAATTATTACTCGAGTTTATAAGAGACAATTTATGCGTGTAATTGATTCTGAAATTGAGAGGAACCATCATCTCGGACTATAAACTTCAAATTTAAACTGCAAACTGTATGTAAATCAACATTACCTAGAACTCATTTTCCAAACAATTTCACACACTTTAAAATATTTCTGTGCTATATAGTAGAGTGGACATTGTGAAGTAAGAGAACAGAAATCACAGAGGCAGGACCTTTGGAATAAAACACCTTGATCAAGGTCATGGACTAGCAATGCCTCAAGACCCCAAGATCTTTGGTCTGGGCCACTGGCATAATGGGTTGCCACTGACTGAGAAGGGGAAGGTCATGAGTTGGGCAAGTTTGGGGTAAGTTTTTGAGTTTTCTCTCAGACATTTAAATGAATAGATCAAGTAAGCTATTAGAAATATGGGATTGGATTTCAGAAGAGCAATCTGACATTCCAATATGAACAGGATGAGAATTAAAGGAGAAACTACCTATAGTGTAGGCCCTGACAGGTTTCCTTTTTTGTAATTCAAGTGCAGGCCTAGGCAGCCAGTCTACTATAGCCACACAGTGAGTTCACAGGAGGTGGGGAGCAGGGGACCTTGGGATTGGGGTTCTGATTTTATTGGGGGTAAAGGTGGGGCCTAAGGTCCAGAGGCCTCATTTTGTATTGGTAAATCAAAAACGTAAGTGCAGAAATTTAAAGTACTAGAAGAGAAAAAAATAAGTGGCCCAAACAGTCAGTTACTGAAATTAACCAAGATCTCTAAAACAAAGAGCCTCAGAGTGTGGAGGTGGCCTGGTTCTTTGTCTAGTCCTGCCCTGAATCTTTATCTAGTTGTGTTTATTTGAGATAATGATCACAGAATTGAATGCCTCTTTGAAGTGGATATTTTTGCTTTTGTTTTGTTGTGTTTGTTTTAAGTTTTGAAGATTGCTTGCAGTAAATGAGGCAGGAAAGACTAAGACAGTTTACTGAAAGACTGCAGGAGCAGAAATGCTTCAAGGCCCAGAAGACATCATAGTGATGAGAGACTTCTTTGAGGTTCTTGTAGAACCCAACGATGCTTTGTCACCTAATTTGGGAACTGCAGCTATATGAACATGGCTGTGATGCCACATACCCATCAGTCATAGCAAGAGGAGGTCTTCTTCAGATACCTTTGATGGTAGTAGAGGTAAGCCAGAGGAAGCTAGAAGAAGTAAGGAATAAGATGATGATGTCACACTGGGAGTGTGAGCACCTGTGAGGCCTCCGTTTGGAGACTGGCAGACATGATTGCAGAACCCTTGGGTGTTGAGTTCTTGTAAACAAACATATTGCAGGGTGCATTATAATTTGGGCATTAAAAATAAAAGAGGTCTAATTTTATATGAATAGACTGTGAGGACTTCTTCCAACCTCCTTATGTTACAAATGAAAAATATGCAATACAAATTCTTCAGGTATCTTGACCAAGACTACTCAGGGGCAGTAACTTATGCATCAATATTGTGAACTGCAGTAAGTTGTAGTAAAATACAGTGAAAAAGTAAAAACATGCTTGGATTGAGAAAGTAAATACCTTCCTTGCCCTTTATCGATCCAGAATCAGAACTTCAGATAAAGTCAGGTGAAAATTTATCAGAAAACAGTATTTCTCCCAAATACTTGTTGCTGCTGTAAAATGCCATAGTGGCCCAATTTTTTGGGTGACTACTTATTTCTTACTGATGACTCATCATCTCTAAAACTATAGACTATTTGAAATTATTTCAGTAAGAATAAAACATGCCACTCTTGTCTGAAGGAGTTAAGTCATGTGAAACATTGAAGCAGCCTTGATTTACAGTCCATGTCAGAGCTTCAAACTGTGGGTCTCTGGACGTAATATTTAACATTTTAATTTTGTTTCCAAGAAAACAGAACCACAAGTCCATTTCACAGTTCAGAACCAATGTTGACCCTTTTACCCAAACCCTATTTTGTTTTGAGCCCATCAAAACAATTTCATTTACATCACACCTAAATTCTACTCTTTTGCAAAATCCTATAATAACTCTTTCCTTTTCTTTGGTAAACACTCCACAGTTCCTTAGATGTGCAGTCCTTCACATTCAATGAGTCAGTAAACCTGGCTTAGTTGATCTACAACCTCATGGTCTTAGGCTGATTAAGCTAGGAAAAGACATGTTTTATATTTTAAATGTCTCCTTTAAGCACCCTTAATTATCTGTATTTTATCCTATTCCATAAGCAGAAGTAACAAAGCAATCTAAGTGCAAACCAAAGAATGTTTATAGCATAAAGTTTTCCATGCTATAAACATAGAAAGTTCTTGAGACTAAAGCCAGGGGCGGGGGTGGGGTGGGGTGGGGGAGTCACTCTTTAAATTGAAAATAAAAAACAGTTGGTTTTCTTTCAATTTACTAAGACTCAGGCGATACCTCTTATGATACAACACTGATCATAAAGAGGGTTGTTTTCCTCCTTGATAGCATGACCGAGCAAGCAATATGACAATGACCACTGTTATCACTTGAGAAACACTGAAAAACCTGAAATACTTATGAAGCTCCAAAACCTCCTTCCACCCTCTAACCTTTTCTGTTTCACTGAAAGGCAGGAAAAACGTCAGCAGAGAATGTGCACAAGGCTCCCGCCACCACGTCTTCCCACCTGCCTGCACCTAGGCTCTGTCACTGCGAATGAGCTCTCTGCATCTAATGAGGGCTGTTCTCTCTGCTTGGGGGCATGCAAGGATCTCATTCCAATAATGCTCCTCCTTTTCCCTGATAATCAGCCCCCAGCACAGCTCCCACGGATCCTCTGCTCCAGATACCCACGCCACTGTGCAGTCTCTTCTCACACTGAATCAGGGATGAACTGTGTCACCCATGGAATACTGCAGAAGGCATGGGTGTGACTTCAGGTGTGAGGTCATAAAAGACAAAGAACTTCCAGCTCCTTGGATTCCTCACTCTGGGAAAAGCTGCAGCATACCATGGGAACGCTCAGGCAGCCCCATGAACAGACACTGAGTTCTCCCACCAGCGGGGAAGCCAGCTTGCCAGCCACGTGAGTAAAGCTTGGGTATGGAGCCTTTAGACTCAACCACCTCCTTCCTTCAGATGACCGGATCCACAGCCAACATCTCACTGTAACTTCCGAGAACCCTTACCCCAGACGTTCCCGAATTCTTCACCCACAGAAACTGTGAGAGAGAATAAATGTTTCGTGTTCTTGACCCACTACATTTTGGGATTGTTTGTTACACAGCAATAGATATCTAATATACTGTGATTGAAATGCTTCAGCTGCTCCCCATTTTTTTCAGAGGAAAAGCCAAAGGCCTCCTGATGGCTCACAAGGCCCCGCACATCTTGTTCACTCACTATTACCGCTCCAACTTCATGTCTACCCTTTTCCTTTCCACCACCCCAGTTCCATCCATAGTGACCTCTTCGCCACTTCTCAAATAACGCCGCAAGGCCCCTGCACCATTCCCTCTCCCTCGCCTCTCTCAGGCCCTTACTCAAACGCCTTCCTCTCGGTGAGGCCTTCCTTGACTATCCTTCCAAAATTGCAGCTTCCCTACTAACAACGAGCCCCAACACATTCTCCATTCCTGCTCCCCGTCACCCCTACCACCCCCTTCTTTTTCTTTAACACATATTACTACTGTAGGGGTCCTGAAGGTCAAACTCAAAATGTGGATTCTCCCCTAAGACTGGGTCCTGCTCCCCCAGGTGTTCAATGCTTCATTTAATCTGCATTCAGTCTCCAGCAATTCACCAATTCCCACCCATCCCTGGCTCCAGTGGCTTCTGCTCCTGGTAAGCTGTGATGCCCGATCCCTTCAGTGTTCAGCATGGTGACTTGTCCTATTGTTACTGTAGACTTAGAGGGTCCGCTCGCCTGTGCACATCCAAGCCAAAAAAAGACGTGAGCAGGAGTTGGCTGCAAAAAAGTAAAGGTTTATTTAAGGAGTTGGCACCAAGCCTGGAGACAGAGATGAGCTAGTGCCCTCAAAAACCTGGTTCTCTGATGGCCTCTCGTAGCTAGGCTATATAAGGGGAAAACCATCAACTACAGCCACTATGAGAGCTGGCGTCATGGCTCTAGCGGTTGGTCAGGGCCGAGGCAGGGAGCAGTCGATCATGGCTTCCAGTCTTGGTGTCAGTCACGGCATTGTTCCCAAGGGATAGGGTCTGCGGGGCCGTTCTGCTTTCATGAGTCGCAGGCTAAAACATAATTGAGGCCAAGGTGTTACCTTTGTTTGACGAAAACCTTATTTTCTAGCTTGAGGTGTGGTTGGTATATCTTGGTCATGGTTGATAGACCTGAAGCTGAGTTTGACGCAGACCAGAAGCTAGTCCTGAAGCAAGCGTGTCCGACCCGTGGCCCGCGGGCTGTGTGCGGGATGACTTTGAACGCGGCCCAACGCAAGTGTGTGAACTCTCTTAAAACAGTATGAGATTCTTTTTCTTGCAATTTTTTAAGCTCATCAGCTATCCTTAATGTTAGTGTATTGTACGTGTGGCCCAAGACAAGTCTTCTTTCAGTGTGGCCCAGGGAAGCCAAAGGTTGGACCCCCCTGTCCTACAGGCTTAATGATTAAAAGGAACAGACATGCAGTACAAGCACAGGTAGGAGTTTCCTGGGGAAAGAATGAGTCATAGTCCTATCAGGCTAAGCAAAGCTAGCTTGGATTAAAGCAGAATATGTGCTAAAGTAGTTCTCTGATAGACAGAAGAATTGTTGATTTTCAATTTGTTCAGCTTTTTTCTTATTGTAATGTCAGGATTGACAGCTTCTAAGATCTTGGGATGTCAGGCAGAACCCAGAAGTCCTAATGATATTTTATATACATTGCATCTTTTGACCACATGAAAGGGTGAGGGACACAGATCTTATTATTGACATTTTACATGCAAAGAAACTGAGGCAAAACTAACCTGAGTCTTCTAGTGCCTGCCAAGATGCTTCCAATACAACCCTTCTATTTAGGCATTAATGCTATGAAACATTGTAAAAGAAAATGTTTAGTTTCAGCAGAGGATCACCCATATTTGGGCTGGCTCTGTAACATGATATAAAAAGAATATTCTGAAATAATGTCCTCAAGCCTGACTCAGCCCCCAACTCACTTTTAGGTTTTAGGGAATTCACAGAAATAGGAGTCTCAGGTTTTCTGTGTGAATCTGAAGCAAGAACAAACCACATGATCATTGTGGGTTTTTGCAATCAGAAAGTGAAATAATTCTAAGTTGTATTTAGGCCCTACATTTTTGGAAGACAGTTTATGTATGTGTGTATCTCAGTATGTATGTATGAAAAGGGGAACTTCAATTTTTTTTCTGAACTACTTAATGTTTTCCTTAAGTGAAAAGCCTTAGATTCTTTAATTCTTTAAATGACATGATACTGTACCTTTACATCTGCTTATCTTCCGCTATAGTTAATAAATGTGAGTGATGTTTAAAGCAGACCTGCCCTGCAGGACACCTCATCCTTGGACTGTTCTTATGTTTTCTCCTTCTTTTAACTCTACGATCATTACCAACCACTGGATTGTGTCAGTTAAATGTCACGTCCTCAGAGAGACCTTCCTTGAACTCTTAAGAACACTAGAACCCAGCAATTTCCCTCTCTGAACTTCTTTGTTCATATCTGTGTCCCTTGCTATTCTGGAACCTGATGAAGGTTGGACTTTGTGTAGGTCCCTGCTGCACTCCCAGAGATAACAATCTAGAACAGTGTTATTCAACAGAGCCTTCTGCAGTGACAGAAATGTCTGTAATCTGCACTTGTGGTTATTGATCCCTTCAGAAGTGTCCAGTACAAGTAACACTGAATTTTTAATTCTAATATAAATTTAAATCAATGTATGCAGTCAGTGCCTATATATCAGATAGTGAGAAAGTACTAGAGCCATATTTCTCAAAATTTAAGTCGAGATGTCAGGAATCTGCATTTAAACCCATTCCCCCGGGTAATTCTTATTATCAATACACTTTGACAAGTATTGATCTAGAATGTGATTCCCAACCCTGGCTTCACATTAGAATCACCGAGGGGAGATTTTAGAAGCCAATGATTCTTGAGCCTATCACAGGTTCTATTTCAGTTGGTTTGGTATGGGGTCCAGGTCTCAGTATTTAAAAAAAACAAAACAAAACAAAAAACAGCCCCTGGCAATTATAACGAAGGATCAAGTTTGAGAAGCCTAGAACATATGTTCTCACGTGATCTTCAGTACATGTTAGGTAAATTTACAAATAAATGGTCTGCTGCATTGATAAAGGAGTATTAATTACAAGTGAAATCTTGTGATGTCACAGGGGATGTTAGTGACATTAGTGGTGCAGATGAACGTCTCAATACTCAGTGAAAAAAATTACTCAGCTTTAGATAACCTTTTACAATGGTGTGAAATTCCTCGGCCTTTTGTTTTATCCAAATAGTGCAAATAATACCTACTCTGTGCTATTTAGAGAGAGTGACATGCTCAGAGTTCCCTGACTATCACCCCTCCAAATACACAAAAGTCTTCCTAGTTTGCTGGTAGGTTGGCAAAGGCCCTGAGGATTCATCTTCAGAGCCACATGAGTCCCATAACTATGCACACCTGTACAGCAGCTGAAGCAAGGTATTCCCCAGCCCGCTGCTCTCAGGTAAGGAGCCTCTTCTGCTAGAGCCCTCCTTTCTCCTCCCATCAGCATAGGTCACTGTCCCCTCAGAAGTAAAAGGCTGACCAGGCCGCCCGCAGGAGCCTAGGGATCGAGGCCTGGGGCCTTGGGTGCAAGAGCCCTTCCTTTTCTACCCCACCCCCTCCCACCCCCAGCCCCAGCCCAGCGCAGGAAGTAAAGGCTGGCGCGGCGCCTGGTGACAGGAGTAAGACCAGAACAGGCCCCTTACAGCAGTGCTTTGTGGGCGATGGCACCGCTGGCGCTGAGCAGGTGAGAGTTGAAGCAGCCAGTCCTGAGCGCAGCAATTCAAAGGAAACCCAAGTAGCTTTGCAGGGGAGTGTCTCATGGTTTTTCAAAACGTGCTCACGATGAAAAAGAAAATCAAGGCTCAGAATAAGTATGTTCGAGCACTGCTAATTTTAACCAAGACACTGGCAGAGCTTGCAGGAGATGTGAGGAAATGAATAAGAAATTAAAACTGAAGTCTTTGTTGAAGTGGAACAAGCAATATTGATTAGAACAGAGCAACAGAAAGGTCTGCGTAGAAGTTCAAATTGCTAGGGGAACTTAGGAGGAAAAGGAGTTACTAAAAACTGAAATGGAAGTACTAGAAGCAAAATGAATGAATAAATAAAATGTCAGTGGACACTTACAAGCAAGCATTTAAAAACGGCCTTAATTTAAAGTATATTAAAATAATTTAAAGTTTATTTAAAAGTAGTTGGAAGTGTGTTAACTCAACAAATTTGCACTAAAAAGAATTGAGGATAAGGTGCTAAAGTGATATTGCTTTTCTTTTCCACAAAAATGTCAGTGATTTAGAAAGAGGTACTCTCCCTTAAACATAGTAAAGATTGGCAACCCACGCTAAAATTACATCACATGCTTTCTGATACGTGCCAGAGCTATATGCAATAAACCTCCTTTATTTGCATATTTATTGCAGGAAATAACTTTAAGTGAAGTAACACTGATTAATGTTCACCCCGCAGTCAAAATGCAGTTCTTGTACACTGATTAGCACTTCAAATTACTCTTTCAAGGGGGTGAAATCTGGCAGGTTTAAGGCTGTCAATATGCTTTAATACAGCCATCCTTTCACTAAAATAATTTGTCACTTTTAAATGTTAGGCATTCTCTTATCAATGGGAATGTAAAGGTTGTTTCACTTTGCTTATTTTAATTAAAATATTTTTTAAAAAGAGGTTTCTTAGCTAGGACCTAATCATGTGTCCAGTGGTAGTTGTCCCAGGCACCTCCTGCCCCTGTGACCTATTACAACGTGGTATATTAGCAACAATCCACCTTGCTGCTTGACCCTTGAGCAGTGGCCCATGTAAGCCACTGCAGGGCTAACACTTTCTTTTCACCTAACAGTACAACTGTTATTATTTTTATTGTAAGAGTGTTCTTTTGTCAGTGTTTCAGTATGACTCAACTTCATCCCCATGGATGATATTGTCTTACCCACAGTGTCTTGTTTGTTTTGTTTTCTAAGAAAGCACGTACAATTTCAAATAGATATTTTTTCTTACCAAAAATTAATTCAGCCATGTTGAAGTTATCCTTGTTTTTAGTTAAATTCTACATAATAATGCCAAAGGACACATATTGCAGGCAGTAATATATTTAATATTCTCTGTAACATGGATGGAACAATACATGGAAAAATGGAACACCTTTGAAGTAAATGTTTATCATTGAAAAATAACAAGGAAAGGTGGTAGCAGATATATATTCAATGCATATATATAAGAAGTTGTCACTATAACATTAAATCTGAGGGAAAGAAAGGATTAGGTTACCCCCAGTTCCATTTCAGAGGACTTACGTGGTGCAGTAAACCAAAATATAAATTCAAGATGCAAAATATGAATTCAAGATGGTGTTGTGGGAAGATCTGGTTATCTTCTGTGATAAAACGACTCTTTCGTGTTATGTTTTTTCTCATGTAGCTTGTGCAACTAAAAAGGTACCATGTTCTATAGCCTTTTTCAAATGTTATCTATGAAAAATGTCTGGGGTTTGGTTATTTATGGTTTGGGGTCTTTTTTTATTGGGGAACCAGAACTTTTTAATAAGCTTAGCAATGTTGTGCAATAGAACTTCCGGAAATGATGGAAATGTTCTATATCTGCACTGTCCAACATGGTAGCTACCGGCTCTATGTGATTATTGAGCACTTGAAATGTGGCTGTGTGGCTGAAGGACTGAATTTCTTTTCTTTTACTTCATTTTAATTCATTTAAATAAAAATCCAGTTATCCATACGTGGCTAGTGGTTACCAGATTGCACAGGTAGCTGACTAGCTGCCTCACATGGTTCTGCTGGCTGACAGTTCTACTGAGCTTGTACTTCAGGAGGTTCCTGAAGAGAGTCTTCAAGAATCCAAACCTTGAAGAGATTTAGGAGATTCCTGAAGTGATCTTTAGGAGATTCTTTATATATATATGTGTGTGTGTGTGTGTGTGTGTGTGTGTGTGTAGTTTTTGAAAAAGTCATAAAGGTATATAGGGTTTTATGAACTATTTAAACTAATGCATATTGTGGAGCTACTGCTGAAGAAGAAAAGAGCATTTACCTCTAGGGCATCCTGAGTACATAGGGGCAATTCAACCTAAATGTGTCTATGACCTCATGCCGGAAACATGACAAGAGCATTTGTTTGTAAGACACTGATAGTTCTGAAAGTCTTCGCACTGCTCTCTCATTTGATTGTCACAACCACTAATTGAAGTAAAGAGAGTCAGAGTCCACAAATCTTTTCATTTTCCCAGTCTACCTACATGGGAGAATTTTTAAATAATATAATAAAAACTGTGTCCAGATCTTGGAAGAAGTTAGGCTTTCAATCTCTGAAGACCATTTGGGGGGTTTTTTCTTTGTTTTGTTTTGTTTTTTAATTGTAGGTTAAGCAATGAAAACTTACTGACTTTTGAAAAACTCAGTAAGTGTCATGTGTTAATCACAATTTGTTCACAGATTCACAACTTCTTCATTGTTTCATGTTTAAATTTTATTTCAGAACCTCTTGGAAACTACATCAAGTCTAAAGTGAACCAGCTGGTTCTCAGGCAGAAGCTGAACCATGAGCAACAACAGAACAGATCTAACCACTGGTTTCATCTCCTCTTCTGTAGCCATCCTTTTGTTTGGCTCCAACTATGTACCACTGAAAAAATATGATACTGGTGATGGTAATTATTTTTCCTTTGTTGTTAACCTTAATTATTTTGAAATATGAAGTTCTCTTTTTGGCCCTTTTCAAAATGATGGTTACAAAAGTAAATTTTGTTGAACCAAATGAATAGAGCTTAAAATAAATCATTTGATAATGTCCATGCTGGTTTTTCTGAGAGTTAGTATAGCAGCATCTTCAGATTGTGTTTCATGGTAAAGCTAAATGGATACTGTCAGGAAAGCATTTTAGCCTATCTGTTCACAAAAGAAGGAAGTTAGTCCATTCTACTAATTCCACTTGTTTTGCAAATACAAACTTCCAACACAATTGATACAATGAAGAACCATCTGAGCACAACACAAATTTTGTGTTTGCTTATGTGCAATTTTGACTCAGATAAAACACTAGGTGAACACAGAAGACTGCACCCTGATGGATAAAGATGCCTAGCCATACACAAAATGCCTTCACACGTACCCCTTAAACATCCACCAGCTCCCTCAGCACCACACCCATCCTAATCTGGAGTTAGAACCCTCAGCCAGCAGTCTCACAATAACTCATAAGCTGGCGCACTTCCGATGCCCACTTCCATCAGCAAACCTCAGGTCTTCTTCAAGTTAACATGCCATATCTATCGCACATTAGTGAATTTCTTAACCATTTAACCAATGTAAAACTCACGATTATTTTTATTTAGTTCCTATCTTTTTTCTTTTTTTTTTTTTTTTTTTTTTTTTTTTTTTTTTTTTTTTTTTTTTTTTTTTTTTTGCTTTTTGGTATGTGGGTAGCTCCCTGACTGGGAATCGAACCCAGGCCACAGCACCGACAGCGCCAACGCCGAAGCCTTAAGCCACTACACCACCAGGGAACTCCCCCTATCTTTTTTCTAAGACACTGTTAATGAAGTTTTCATGCTATGCCCTAGCACCATTTCTCCCATAAGCCCTATGAAATGTGTTTATTGCATGATTTTGCATAATGCAGTGATTTTTTTTTTTAGCAACATCATGTCACATTATAGTAGAACTAACTGTAATGTGAATTTTAGGGAAGAAGCAACAGTTGTTTTGATCCAGCTGCCTTTTATATTAAAACCAGGAGAAGGAATTGGGGACATTACGGTGAACACCTGTGGGGAGGCCATGGCATTATCTCCCTACTTTCTTATGTCTTGATACAACTTAAACAAGAGAATCACAAATCTTTTGCCTCCAGAGTGTATCTTTTCCTTTGGAGTTAGAACAGGAATGCAAACTACTAAAACAAGAACAGAAATCATACTTAGGTGTAGAGGACCTGGCTGTTGGGTGCTTCACAACAACAATGTGATCCTGGGCAAGTCCCTCAGCTCTTCTATTCTCAGTTTCACATTTATAAAATGAAGCACTTGCAAAGTGAAGTTTCCTTTCATCTTCATGATCCTACTTTTGAGTCTTAGAGGTTAATAGCCCTTTTTTTTTCTCTCCTCCACAGACATAGGCAAAAATCTTCTACAGTTAAAGTCTGAAGTGCTGCAATACACTGAGTTATAACTGCCTTAGTATTTCTTCCCATGTCAACTCTTCTTTTTATCCTTTTCACCCTTAATCCCCTGAGGGTGCAGAACCTCAGAAAGGTACAGATATACCCCACATCACCGGATGATCTTCAGATAATTGGCAAATGGTAACCCAGAGCACATAAAGGAGAGTAAGCCTGACCTAGAAGGCCCATTCTCAAGTTCGTAGTATCTGTCCCGTCACAGACATTCAACTCTTAACTGTATGAGGTCTACATGTGACATAAATGGCTTTATATTTATCCCGAAAGTGGCATAAATGATCCCTAAAGGTTTAAATCACTATTGTGCTGTTCTGAAGTTCTTAATGCCATGTTTTTGGTGAGGGACAGCACTAGGTGTGCCATCTGAATAAAAATATAGAGACTTGGTCTTGCTAATGCACTTCAATAAAAAATCTTTAATTTTTCTAATAATAGGTAGGGAAAAAATGTTAAACAGAAACACACTGTGTACAGCAAGCTTTAGAGTCCAAGAACCTGGGTTTAAATTTCAATTCTACGAACTGTTAGCTCTTTGGGCAAGTTGATTCATCTCAGATTCATTTTTCTATGTGTGAACTAGGGTTAATTATGATGGACAGTAATTGTAAGAATTACATTAAATGTGCAAAGTGCCTGGCATATAGGCATCCAATAAATTGTGGCCATTCCTATAATTATATCTCACTGATATTCCTAAAAGCATTAATTCACTCAAATCAATTTGAACCACTGACACCAATTTCTTCTATTGCCAGGAATGTTTCTTCAGTGGGTAGTTTGTGCTGCCATATGGTTGGTTGCCTTGGTGGCCAATTTGATATTACGTTGCCCTAAGTTTTGGCCTTTTGCCATGGTTGGGGGCTGCATTTGGGCAACAGGTAATGCATGAATGATTTATCATTTAATATTTTAATCAATTTATACCACGATCAAAGTAACTTTGGTTCATAATAGAAGGAAATAGCACAAACAGTAATTCTGATTAATCCTTAGTCATAGATATTAGAAATTTAGTTTCTATAGAAGGAAATAGCACAAACAGTAATTCTGATTAATCCTTAGTCATAGATATTAGAAATTTAGTTTCTTGTATTCAGATGCTCCATAAATATTTTTGGTGCATTTCCTCATTCCTCTTAATGATTTTTTTCTTAGTCCTTGACAAAAATTTATAGCAAAAAAGTGTTTCAATTGCTCTCTATCTATTCAAGCATAACTCTCATATAAGTTTTCAGGGCTCTGTCCTTTCTTTCTCCAGCATGTTTATCAGAAAATATTTATTAAATAATAGTCTCTACTAATAGCATTTTTAGGACTTTTCTTTAAAAGTGGACAAACACAGATACATTGTCACCTCAAAAGCACTGGCAGAAAAACAAAAGCAAACAAAAATCTTCCCTCCATTGCTGTATCAATATCTGAAATTATATAACTAGAATTTATGCCCTTGCTTGGCCAATCAGGAGTGTTTTTCTTATATTAATATAAATACACCCTAAGACAGCTTTCTTCTCTTTAGCAAAGAGAATTCCAAGTACCGAGGATCTTTAGAGGTAATTTGATTAAAAGCAGATAAATTTGAAAACGTTGAAAATTATTGGGTACCCACTTAATTTGAATCTCTGGAGAATAAATGATTTAGTGAAGTTCATGAGTTGGAAGACAAAAGAGTTAATGTTTAAATTTCCCCTAGAATTTAAATTACTATGCCTCACTTATACCTTAGTGTGATTATGGTTATCAAGTCTAATTGGAATAGGGGAGCAGAGAAAGGGTCCCTTCATCCTGCAAATCTTGCTAACCACCCAAAGTATTTATATTGACCCGGCAGGTTTCACTGGGAGACAGTGAGGGAAGGGTCTAATTTGAGATATGTTGCAGATGTAGTTCCCATAGGTCAAAGTAACTGATTGGATATGAGGAGTAGAGAAAGGGGAGGAGGAGTCAATGATGATATAGGGATTTTATCATGGGTGATTAGGAGGGTGGTGGTATTACTGTCACCTATGAGAAAAATAGGGAAAAGAACATGTTTGAAAGAGAAAAGGATGAGTTCAGCTTGGGACCTTCTGCGTTTACAACCCCTAACGTTCCTACAGTTGGGGATATCTGGTTGGAAATCTCTTACTGGCAGCTGGAAGCGTAGAACTAAAACGGTGGGAAAAGTCCAGGCTAGACCTCTATCACTGGAAGCATGTGTCTCTAGGTGATAGTGGAAATCATGAGATTAGTGAAGTACCAAAGAATATACAACTTGCAAGAGGAGGAACACATTCTAGGGAAAATATTTAGTGGGCACCTAAAATCTGGAAGGTGTGCTGAGAAAAAGCAGCCAAAGAAAGAGCTGAAGAGTGGAAAAGGAGGACATCAGATGAGGGCACCTTAGAATCCAGGAGAGGAAAGCATTCAAGAGGAGATTGCTGGACTGAGGCCAGAATGCTGAGGGGCTAATAACTATTATCTAAAAAACTGATCATAGTTTTGGCCCTCAGTTACCCTCAAATGCACAAAGCAATGAATGCAGAAATCCAGAACACAAGTCAGCGCGTCAATGTCTGGAGTCATAAAGAGCCAAAGACAGCTACAAGTGGTTGCCTGTGGCTAGAGTCTAAGAAGACGGTCACTACTAATTTATGGTTAATGGCTACTGCCAAGCATCAGAGATCAGAGGCCTATGTTAGTGGCAAAGAGCATTGGTACAATTAGGCAAGGAGCCAACTCAACTATTCTTTTTTTTTGGTGGGGAGGGGCGTGGTAGGATTTTGCCCTAAGCTTAGTTCTTCTGCAATAATAATCATGAATTTAATATTCCCAAAAATGTGGTTATTTTATTTTAAAAATGAGGAATTTTGCTTAACTAAATTTATCCAAATGCCATAAATTTCAGTTGAAGTTTAACTAAAAATGAATTCAATTTATCATGTATTTTTCTGTGTTGGAAATGACTTCTTTCTTCTGTTATGTTACATCCACAGGGAATATTGCTGTTGTCCCAATTGTCAAAACCATTGGTTTAGGCCTTGGACTCTTAATCTGGGGATCATTTAATGCCTTAACTGGCTGGGCAAGCTCAAGGTAACACAAAATGCACTGTTTCAGCTGAGATTCTCTGTGCTCATACTCTCTGTAAGGCAAGTGCTAGGGATTGGGCTAGTTGAAAAGAATGATTCTTACACTCTCAGCACAGCTGGTAAGATGTATGCATAAGGTATGCTATCTTTAATTATTGTTTACCCAAGTTCTAAAGAAGTGATCTAGATATTGGTCAATATGTAATAAAGAGTTATCTCTAGGGAACCAGAGTAGGAATAGAGAAAGGGAAGTGATGTTTATCTTCCCTTTTTATTGTGTCACAATTTGTTGGACATGTTGTATGCATCATTCTTATCTGACTTTCACAAATAGAGTATGTGAGATAAGCACTATCTTCTAAGAGAGCTGATACACAAAGAGGATGAGTAACTTGCTGAAGGTCACAGAGCTAATAAACCAGGATTCAAGCCCAAGTCTTCTGCGTCTGAAGCACATATTCTTCCCTGAGGGTCTGGGCCAGGGACAGCAAACCAAGGCCCAGCTTCTCAGCCATTTTTGTAAATGAAGAGTTATTGGAACACAGCCAAACCCATCTATTTCAGTAGTGTTTATGGCTACTTTAACCCTATAATAGCAGAGTTGAGTAGTTGCAAGAGACCATCTGGTTCACAAAGCCTAAAATATTCACTCTCTGCCCCTTTAAGGAAGTTTCCAGCCTCAGCTGGGCTGTCCCAATAGAGGGGGCACAAGCCACATGTGGCCATTTATATTTAAATTTAAATTAATTAAAATCTGATAAAATTAAACATTCAGTTTCTCAGTTGTCCTAGCAACATTGCAAGTGCTCAAAAGCCACATCTGGCTACCAGCTACCCTGTTGTACAGTGCATCTGTAGAACGGCCCCATCGTCACGGAAGTTCTACTGGGCTGCACTGCCCTTGGTCGGCATTAAGAGTAAACATTCAAGTAGAGTTTGGGAAAATGAACAAAAGAGAGTATATTACCTTACTTTTTTGAGCTCCTCTTCCCACTTAAAGTACTACAACAGCCTTAATAATAGTAAAACCAACTGACCTCTAACACATTCTTTCCTGTTGTTTCCCCATTCCCCACCCTGCCTTTCACATGAGCTTTTTTCTTTTTCTTCTTACCTTGTTTCCTCTTGCCCCTGGATGGTTCACAGTGATTATTGGTAATGATTACTACAATGTCAGGCATGAAAATAAAAGTAATTTAAGGTGATGCCAAAGAGTAGGGGTCTTTCACCAAGCAGTTACTTAAAACTTCATTTCAGATACTATATAAAATTGCAGCTGACTAAGTAGCCACTTAACCTATTTTTTCTTCCTTCTTCCTTAGTCTTAATAAGAAAGGGACACTCACAAGTACTTTTACATATGCTAGCTCATGAAATTTTCATAAAGAACCTATAAGGTACATATAATTATCCCCATTTTCAACATGGGAATTCGAGGCACAGTGAAGATAGTTAACTTAGCCAAGTTGCAGTTAGTGAGGGTCCTAGGACTTCAACCCAGGAATCTAACCTTGTGTTCTACCCTCAAACGCCAAGGTCATAGGACACATAGGAGCAATATCATCTTTGATGTGACTTTGTCCACTTCCAGGTTTGGCTGGTTCGGAATGGATGCAGAAGAAGTAGCAAGACCCCTGCTAAATTACTTTGGAGCTGGCTTATCAGTAGTAAGGTACGTACCCATTTTCCTAATGATTTAGATAGCCTCCCAGACATGTAGAATACTTTTTAAAGATCCTAATGTGTTTATCTTTTTAAAAATCCACATTTCATAAAACTGACCTGATTTTTCCTCAGTGTCTGCCTTACGTTGACAGGCTGGGCAGTAGAGGATGAATGTTCTAGTTCTGGGGTGAGGAGTCCCAGCTGCAGCTCTCCAAAGCCCTGGGACCCCAGGGAAGTCACTAAGCTGCTTTGAAGCTCATTTTCATTATCTGTACTATTTAGAAAACCATAATACAAGGCCCATATATTAGAATGACATAGCTCATTAAAGTGTTTTGCAAACTAAAAAATGTCATGTAAATGTGTCGTGCTAGCTCCCTAACACCCCCTGGAATAGCCATTGACTCTTGTGATTACTCAGTCTCTGCCACCCCATTTCCACTTTCTGTCCCCTCCTCTCTTTTTTTTTAATTCATTTTTATTGTTAGACTTATTGGGGTGACATCTGTTAGCAAGGATTACATAGGTTTCAGGCATACAATTCTACAGTGCATTGTCAACTTGATGTATAATCAGTTCACCACCTAATGTGACTTCTCTTTCCATCACCTTATATTTAGCTTCCCCCCTCCTCTCCCACCCCCTCCCCTTTCT
>PVJL010011010.1:0-25051 GCA_004026885.1 Lyroderma lyra
CACACACACACCCATCTAAACCCAAAGCCGGAGCAGCTCTTTGGGATACTGGGGAGAAAAGCAAGGAGCCCTGGTCCGGAGGTGCTGGGCGGAACGCAGGGGTGGGGGTGGGGGAGAGAACACTCGGCGGCTAGGAAGATGCGCCCCTGAGATGTGGCTGCGTATAGCGTGTGCGCTGTTGCTGGTGCTGATGTCCCCACCCCATGCCTGAGAAGGGGGCAGTGCACGCCTCAGGGCCCAGGGACAACGCTGTCTTCGGAGTTTCCCTTCCTGGTGAGGAAGTATCCATCAGAGTTGGTCTTACTCTCTCCCTAAAGGTGAATAAACTCTACCTGGACACATTTGGGCCAACACTCAGTTCCCTAATGTTCTGTCTCAATTTTCAGAGGCGACAGGGGCTGCTCTCCGGCAAACTGAAAGTGACCCTGGGACAGAACTTCCCTTCTCGCTGGGCCTGCCAGGTCTTTTCAGTGCTCCAGCGCCCCCCTGTGGTCATCGAGGACATCATGGCCCAGATAGTGGCAAGTGCCGTAGTTTGCAGGATGAGCTCCCGTGTATAATGCGCGCGCACATTTTTGGCCCAAACCTTCAGGGAAAAGTTCTTTTGTTTTAATTTTTTAATTCAAATTTTATTTGTTTATATTTAGGTACTTGTTTTTTGTGTTATAAAGGAATTTTAGCATTTTTTTTAACATGTGGTCCAAGAAATTTTATGTAAGATTTACAAACCAACAGATAGAAGGTACAAGGAATTTTGCATATAAACTTTTTGTATATAAAAAAATTGATCATCATATTCCAGGGTATTATTTTGCATACAGATATCATTAATTTCTAGTTATACTTTTAACTCATAAGCATAAATAAAAGAATTTAAAACATTTAGATAGATATGGAATTAGTGCTACCCATCTATAAGGCACATCCTATTTTTCCCTCACAAATTTGGGCAAAAAATTGCGCATTATACATGGCAAAATACAGTATTTTCTGATTGGGGGCAGCCTGCACACAGCCCCCCTCCGCCCCCCGGCTGAGCCTCTTAAGCGTCTCTGGGACTCTGCCGCTGTGACCGCGCGTGGAAGGGGCTCTGTGCAGGTCAGCATACTCACCTCAACTTCCAGGCTCTGAGGTCAGATTGAGAGGTGTCCACGAATCTGGTGATCATAACCTGAACCCCACCCTCAGATACTTTTTAAGACTTGGGCACATCGCCCAGCCCTCAGGAGCAGGAATGAGCTAGGGTGACACGAGGGGGGATATAAGGGGCAACATGTAAGGAGGCACTCACTCGCCGGGTTGTGCGAGTACAGGGTGGGCACCTGTGCAGCCGCCTCAGTTTTGTGCTCCAGGCCCCCCACTTGCCTCGCCTTGAACCCAGCCCTGCTCAGGAGTCAGAGAACATTCCATTTTGAGTGGGCTTCACTGAGGCAGGGCTTTCCAGCCCGTCCCAGGAACTGGGGAGGGCTGCTTAGACTGCAGGTAGCTGTTGGGTGATGGGAAGCGTTAAGGCAGAGGTCAGAGGACTCAGGACAAGAGCTCTCAGCACTTCGTCTGAGAAGGAGGCAGAGAATTCCAAGGCTAGCCCGAATCCACCAGGCCTTGTTAAGGAGCTGGGCCTTGTTCTGGCGCTGCCTGAGATAGACCACGGGGGGGTTCGTATACTAACTGTGACAAGTGCCAGCTGGGTGGCCCAGAAGCACTGCTTCCCCCACGCCCCCACCCTCGCAAGCTTTGTTAATAAGTTACTCATTGGTTTGAAATGGAAACCTACTGACAAAGCTGTTTACGGTAAATCCTGTGAACCCCCACTCCCGTGCTCCTTCCCCCTGTGCCTAACGCGTGCATTTAGCTCCTGTACCCTTGCTTGCTTACTGCATCCGCCAGCCCCCACCCCAACCCTGTAAGAGTCCGAAAAGCCTGTCAGTCGGGGCTCAGACTTGGAGACTGTGACTCCTCTGAGCCTGCCGGCGATAAACGGGTCCTCCGACCCCCCGGGGGCCGCCTGACGTCCTCGGTCACCCGTCCTGAGCAGCAGCATCTTACTGGTATCAGCCCTAGCTGGGAGCCTGGGACCCACACACCCTCGTGAGTGCTGGCACTCTCAGAACTAAGTGACAGGAGGGTGAGCAAGTGCTTCCCGGGGAGGCTCAGGCAGGAGAGCGGGTGCCAGTCCGGGGAGTGCAGGGACGGACAGGGCTTCCAAAGCCGCAGCTCCCCGGGGGCTGGGTGGGACTGCTTTCTGTGACACACGGACGGACCACTTTTCATTTTAATAATGTGTTTATTTTACTGCACATTAGCAAAACTATAGCCAGCCCATCCCAACTATGATTTATATTTTAGGGTGACAATATGTAAAAGCAGTTGGTAAAAAGATGATGTAAAGACAAATACTAAGCAACTAACACAGAGATGTAGCAAAATTGTGAAGGTGGTCTGTTAACACAGTGACAAATTGGTCCCCAGCTGCCTAGGGCAGTCCTGGTTTTAGTTCTGAAAGTCCCAGGTCCCAGGAACCCTCTCAGTCACCAGCAAACCAGGACACTTGCTGACCTGTGTGCATGCCTGAGGTTTGGGACACGCCGAGTCCAGGCATCAGCGTCAGACAGACCGGGCTGTAGTGCAGGTCAGAGCCACACACGGCTGTGAGGGGACCCAGTGGCTGCCCGAGTAGAACCGCCTGCTCGCCGCTCTCTCCACTCCCAGGACCCTTCTGGCCTGAAGTTCCCGTCATCGACCCACAGCAGGGGCTCCCAAGGTGAGGGTTGGGGGGGGGGGGGGATCAGTGAGCACATGGAATTGCGTGCAAAACTGCCCATGTCCAGCTTTGCAAGACAGTCCCTAACCTAAAACTAGACTAAGAACCAGGGGCATTACTCAGCAGTATATCATGATTATTACAAAAGCCTATTCAACCCAAGTATCCATCAACAGATGAATGGATAAAGAAAATGTAATATATACAGAGGGTGCCAAAAATATATATATACACATTTTAAGAAGGGGAAAAAGCTATATTAAAATAGTAATAGTCAATATATATATCAGTAACGAAAGGTGAGTACAAGTCACGTGTGACTTGTGCAGCTACAAGAGGTGCTCAGAGTGGTTACCATCAGCGTGCAGACCTACATACATAACATCTCTTACAATGTGTATACATGTTATTGGCGCTGTGGTATGCAACCGAGTATTATTCAGCCACAAGAAAGGAGGACATCCTGTCACTGTGTAACGTGAATGGACCTCGAGGGCATCATGTTAAGTGAAACAAGTCAGACAGAAAAGGACAAGTGCTGAGTGATCTCACTCACGTGTGGGTACTAAGAAGGCCGAACTCACAGAGTAGAAGGGAGGTTGCCAGGGTCTGGGCGTTGGGAAGCGGGAAGACATTAGTCAAAAGGGACGTACTTTCAGTTCTAAGACGAATAGTATCAAATCTGATGTGATTCTTTCTTTTAAATGTTAAAATAAAGATTTTTGTATAGAAAAAATAGAACCAGGTCTTACTGAAAATCTATTTCTGCCCAGCGTCCCAGTTTCCAGGCTTGAGGGCACAAGCCAGCCCTTAGCTGTGCATGGGGCACTTGGCTACGCAAGTCTGGGGGCGCCCCAGGGCTCACGGAGGCAGGGGCGGCCCTGCTGTGCTCTAGGTGTCAGGTGGAGTCCAGAATCTAAGCGCGGTTGGGTTGAAGGCCTGCTGGGACAGATCACCCCAAGTCAGATCCTTTTCTGGGCTTTATCGACCTGAGCTCTGTAGCCACCCTCTTTGTCCATCCTGCCTTTTCTTGGTGCTGACCACAAGTGTCCTTTCTGTGTGGCGTGGTTCATGTTGTGGTTGTTTTGGTAGCCCAGTATCTATTCCCTTCCCTTCGGGGAACTCTGGCCTTGTCAGGTCCCTGCCCTCTGAGGCCAAAGTGTGGGCACACGACTCCAGGTGCCAGTTGAAGCTCCCTGCCTGTGAGATGGGCAGTAGGAGCCAGGCTGCTCCTGCCGGAGATGGAGTTCCCACTTCCTCCCCGTCACTTCTGCGCATCCTCCTGCCTTCCTGTTGGTTCAGAGAGCTCCCCATATCTTTCCAATGAGTCATTTTGCTTAAGTTAGGGTGACTTGGGTTGCTTATTGCCAAAACATCCCTTCCAGGAGAGCTTCCAGCACAGTACCCGAGCCCCAGTTCCCGCCTCTCCCTGCACACCTCCAAAGAGCCCGAGGAAAGCCCCGTGGTCTCCAGGCGCAGTGCTGCCTGTCATCCAGGCACCAGCGGTATAACTGCCCAGCACAAGCCCTGAAAACAGCCTGGCAGCACCGTTCTTCCCGGGATGGCACTGTGCAAAGCTGGAGAAGGCCGGGGTGGGCACGGAGGGGAGGAGACGGACGACAACCGCCTACCCCCTAGCACACGCTGTGCTGCACGCTGAATGGATCATTTCAAAGCACCAGAGGCCCAGGAATGATCCGTGAAATAATCTATTCAAAGTCTCAAGGCTATTACGTAGCAGAGCTGTGCTTCTACTGCACCACACTGCTCCTGGGAATGACCCCTGTGCCCTCCAGGATAGGCTGGGTATGGCAAATGAAGTTCTTAAACATTCAAAATGCCTTCACTCCCAAATTCACACCAAACATACTGAACACCAAAACCTGAGCTGCTACTTGTGTTCACTGCTCCTGTCCGCTCCTTCGTGTTCCTACTAGCAGCAACTCTGACCTCACGAGTCCGCTGAGGAGAGGAAAAGGGCAGCAGGTAGATCTTATACCGCCAAGAAACCGAGACAGCTCATAAAGCCGAGTGTTTCACAAAAGCTTTATTTAATGTGGTCACAACTACAGTTGCCATTTCAGCATACAAACAACTCACAGGTCAGTGTGGCGCCTCTAACACAAGTCACATAAAACAGTGGGAGCCAGTGGATGAATAGTGCACTTGATATAAAAATAAATTACCCTTTTAAAACTACTGCCAAGCTTTACACATATAAAAAGTAAACACAAAATAGTTAGTGAGGTCCTCATAATTGTCTATCCTATCCAGATAGGAAGATAAAAAGAGCAAGGGATCCGTGCTAAGACACTCTGGCAAAGGGAAGTCCTGGGAAGTGATTGGATTATTGTCTCAAGCAATGTGGGAAAAGCAGTACGATTCTGTCCCTTAGAACTGGAAACAATCAAAGCTCAACTAACAGAGTAGAGTGTGGCTCAGGGCACATTTCTGAGATCCAAACAAATTTCCTCATTCTGGGGGCTAACAGGTAGGAAAAGCTTCCAACTTCCTTCTGATCATTCAAGAACCAGAGTGTTAAAAGTTTTGAGAGGAAAAAGGGACAGATGATATAGAAATGTGCATTCTTCACTCTGCAGAAGATTCCAGCTTTCTATGCAAAAAGGCTGAGGACAAGATTAATCAGAAACTGGTGAAACCTCACAAAGACAGTCACAGAGCTGGTCGGCCCACGACTGCATCTTGTCTGGTGTGAGTGAGGATGCTAACATCTAGAAATGCCAGGTGCCCCGAAGTGGCACACGATGCTACAGAACCTATCTGAATACGTGTGTGACTCTCAGGGAGTGACTCTACCAATCTAGAAAGCTTGAGACAGACAATCAATACCTATTTATGTAAATAAAACTTGACCACAACACAGCTGTGCCCAGGCAGGTACTATTATCTAGGTGGCTTTTGCACGACCCCAGCAGAGTTGAACAGGAAAGTATTAACGATCGCTGCTCTTCACAGAAAATTTGCTATCCCTGCTCTAAATGAGATGAAAACTTTGCTTCTCAAGACCCTGACTTACAGAAAAAAAGTATCAAAGATTTTTCTCTATGTAAGTGACTGACAAATAATTCTGCTCTAACAAGGTTTCCGAAGTGATACCTGAGCTTCCATTCTGGGACTTACCTAAGAAAAGTTAGAGACATGAGTTTTAGTCAGAATTGAGAAGCATAAGAGAATAAGCAGTCAAGATGCAAGAACAACCCAGCGCTTTTATCCTGAATTGTTCACAGAACACAGAACATCTGTGATTTGCAAAAGCAGACAACAAATTAGTATAGTGTAAGGAATATTTTTAAAAAGAATCTGTCTTGGAACATTTTAAAGATAAACATTTTAGGAGAGCTGCTAAGGATATGTCTACATTTATGAAGATCAAAGGAGCCTAATCATTCCTTTGTCCAGCAGTGTTTTGAGAAGGACAGGAATGAAGGAACCACCAGCCCTTCCCAGGTACGCGAAGGTGATGTTACTGACGAATAGTAAGAAATAGGATCTCACTGATTATTGTACAAGTTCTGAGGAGTCTAGGGCAGGAAACTGAAACCTACCAGCCTTCTCTTATCCCACCATGCCCACTCTCCCTTCCCCCATCAGGGCTGTGAAGTGGGCTGATTTGAAGTTCAGGTCCTTCTGCTCCCCTGGGCCGGCAGCACGCCGTCGACCGCAGGGAACTGTACTAAGTGTTCCCAGAGCAGTGCACGCGGCAAACAGTTAGAAGACAGAGGCAGCAACACCTTGCAGACCAACAAGGCAATGACAAGAGGACAAAAGTAGCACCACCACCTTCTGAGCGTCCCTCTAAAATCCCTGCACAGTTCCAAGTCCCATCACTGCTGCTCTTAATGAGTCACCAGAGTTACTTTTTGGAAAGAAAGGAACCACAGGGTAGTCGAACCTGTGGCTAGAGCAGGCTTCTGTTATTTTTTGCCGATTTGGGTCTGTTATCTCAGCTATAATCACCTCCAAGTTGCCTTCCAAGGGAAGAATGCTAACAGTTTTCTAACTGGAGTGTTCAAATAAATCACTGTTCCTGTTCTTTTCAAACGTGTTCACAGCACTTCTAACTGAATGAAACGGCGCCAGTATCTCCTTTCAGCTATGTTGTACTACTGCATGGGCGCCTCATCTAGATAGAGAGCACGTCCCCGCCCAACCAGCAAGTAGTCTTTCCCAACAGCAAGTAGGGCTACCTGACCTCATCTGAGGATCGGACCTTTACTTAGCTCATCAGATGATTTAGATGTGCAGGTGGAGTTTAATCTTTTGGAATAAGGTACGATGCCCTGGAGGTCATCAGCCTGTAGTGCCACCACAGCTGCCCCTCTTCCCACTCAATGGGCGCAGCCGGCCGTTTCACCCAGTCACCATCTCACATCCCCCTCTGCTGGCATCCCTTACGGACGCACACGTGCTCCTCTCCTCACACAGACAGACTCTTCCCCTTCCCTCTCTGGCACATGCAGATATCCTCAGCCTTGCCCCTCCCGCCCCTTCATTCTCAGATGAGCACAAGAAAAGGAATGTCACCTTAGCTCTGGGATGGCACCAGCAGCAGATATGGCAGGAAAGAGATATTTGACAGGTATCTAATCTGTCGGGGCCAATCCATCATTCAAACATTAATTTCCATGTTTACCGTTTTATGTCAGGACATGAGACAAAATTTCCTTTCTAACTTGAGATTGAAATGAATTTTAAGAAAGTCCCTATCAATATTCTCACTGGCAAGAATACAGGTACTTGAAAACATAAAGGTTTTCAACAACTCCTAAATTTTAGAAAGTTTCAAATGAGGATAGTGCTACCTTATAAACTGGATGGAAAGTTTAGGCCTTTCAAGCTAGTAATGCCTTTAGCTGTTCTGTGGTTAGAAGTACAACTTTAACCTTTCAGTACATCTAGGCTTGTCGGTACACTGAAAATCTGATGTCCAGTTCAACATGTCCCGGGTTAAGCCCTTGGTTCTAGGGGCCGCGCTGCGAGAAAATTTGTTTTACAATTAAGAACTGGCAAGAGCTCCACCAGTGAAATTCACAAGCTCAGCATAATGGCCAAGGGGAGGCAGCCAGCAAGAAGTGCCAACTCTTTCCTCCAGCAAAACGGTTTTGTGCAAAAGTGGTTTCCAATCTCCACAGCTCCCTGGGGAACAACACAGATGAAAATTCCCCAGCTCTCCAGTCAGACACTAGTGTGTGTTTGCTCGAGCACGCGATCATGCTACAGGGAGCCCAGGACAGTCCAAACCATGGAGTCTTAAAGGTCAGAAACTGATGTTCTCTTATGCTGAGCAGCATAAAGGAGCACTTAGTTATATACACATCACAGGGCAGAAAACTGAAAAACAAATTCCAGGAGGTACAGGTTAACATCAGTCTTTGACAATAGGGATTAACCACGACTTTACCAACACGGTTTCCACATCATCCTCACTCCCAATAGCAGCTGCATTCTAAAGCCTTAAAGCTAAAACAGTGTTTTTCTGGGTGTTGGGATTTGGTTATTTTTACACTTTTCTCTATTTTCTATAATGAGCATGTACTACTCTAATATCCTGAATATTTCTGTATGGACAAAGTGATGAGGATATTTCAGAGAGCGTTTTTAAACTAGCATAAAATTCCTAATGTAATGTGAAAGTGAGTTCTTTCAGTATGTGTGTATAGTTGCAGACATGCTAGGTGTTCAACATACAAAATCCCCGATTCCCTATTTGTGTCCTGGTATTTTTGTTTAGCTTACTTCAGTTTACAAGCTCTAAATATATTCAGCTTATAGTAAAGGGAAATGGAGCCTATGTCCCAACAGGACCCAATGTGGAGCAGTGATAGTCCCAGAGGTGCTATGCTGCTCCTTCATCACCTAAATCTGTGGCAGCCTGCCTGCCCATCTAGCTCAGGAAGAAGTATGGAGGCCTGAAGGTAAATGCCCCAGGGTCTTTTTAAACTACTCTGCACCCCTTCCAGGATGAAAAGTGAAAGAATATGTGTGTGGTGCATGTGAGTGCGTCCTGTGGGAAGGCAGGGTTAAACATAATATGATAGGCAATTGATTTCTCTGTAGCTCATCTCAAGGTTTCTTACCTTGATGTAAACTTAGAGTATTAAGATAGCTAGTCCAGTGAGAAGTCAAAAGTATAGGCAACATTTGAAAATGCTGTATTCTAAACTTCTCTTTAGTGTTGTAATAATTGTAAAAAAGCTAGTCCTTAATCTACCTACATAATGTCCTCCTTAATTTCCTAAATTCCTGATTTCCAGTTAATGCATGGAAAAGTGCAATTTTTCTCTAACAGGCATTCAGATTAAGGACACTCACCCTGACACTACACGGAGAATTAACTTTGGTAGGCTGTTCACTACCAGCCTAGTTAAGGCTACATCATCAACAATTACAACCACTAGGTGGAGCCACGAGTTTGAAGGAAACCACAGGGAAAGTAATTCCCTTTATTTTTCAGTAATTTAAAAACTTCAATAAAATTATAGAAAGTAAAAGACCAGATACCCTCATTTGGGAAAATAATTAAATCCTTCCACTTGGACGGAATATGTAACTGTTTTTTTCATGGAGTTGAAGTCAAATCTAGTGAACTTTTTTACCCAACAAGGAAAAGACAAGATCCTGAATCCAACACGATTCAGTGGAAATTGTTTCCAGGACGGACTGCTGGAGAGTGCTAGGCATTCCAGTTACAGGTGGGGAGGAGCCAGTTCCTCAGAGCTCAGTTGTCAGTAAACACTTCTGCTTCAAGATGGCTTCTTCACCTAATGCTGGAGCAGAGCTGAAAGGGAGAAAAAATGGTTAGTCAGTGAAACCATTTGAGCAACATGCATTTCTCCACAAGTGCCACACAGAGCATGTTGAAAGTAAATTATAGACCTAAATGACTATGTTGTACTACCTAATTTTGCAGTGAAATATGCCACCGAGGAAAGGTAACTGATGTGTATTTCATCTTGAAATGAAGTCTAAAGATACCAACTTCCCCTACTTTCTTGAATAAAATATTTCTTGAAAAAACAGACACTTAACCATTTCTTAATGAGTCTTGATATTACTATTATGAATATCAAGAACAGTACTGTGCAGAGCATAACAGCAACCTACTCAGGAAATACCAAGGTAAATAGGCTGTTCTGTGCTTCTTTACATAATTTCAGATGGCTGTGTCTCAGTTCCTACACCAGTTAATCTGCTTTGTTAGAGCTATGTGAAAAATACAAGTATATGGGCTTTGCAGTAGGGCCCAATAGTCTCTGCTATAGGTGATGAGCATACATTTAGATGCAAAGATGTAGCCACATCTATTTTGGTTTAAAAAAACTTAGTATTAAAATATATAGTATGAAGAACATATACAGTTGACATTGAACAATACGGGGGTTAGTGACGCTGGCCCCTGTGTAGTTGAAAATCTGCATATAACTTTTGACTCTCCAAAAATTGAATTACAGCCCCGTGGTATTCCTGGGGGATTGGTTCCAGGACTCTGTAGATATCAAAGTCCGCAGATGCTCAAGTCCCTTATATATAATAAAATACTGTAGAACAATGCATACAGTTGGCCCTCTTCATCTTTGGGTTCTCAATCCTGGATTGAAAGTACTGTTGTTTTTTCCCAACTGCGGTTGGTTGAATCTGCAGGTGCAAATCCCAGTGTATACTGAGAGCTGACTACATGTTTATTGGAAAAAAATCGGCATAAAAGTAGACCTCGAATTCAAACCTGTGTTGTTCAAGGGTCAACTGTAGTTTAAAACATCAAAAGTACTCACAAAATTTATAAATAAAATAGTGGTCTCTTGTAACACCCTCTCCATTTCTACTACATTGAGACAAACACATGCAATTGTTTTGTTTTTTCCTGGTGTTTCCCCCTCGCTTTTCAGTATCTCTGGTTCTCAAAGTGTAGTCCCTGGAATAAATGCAATTCTTAAGCACCACCTCGGAAGTACTGAATCAGGGACTCTTGAGGGTGAGGCCCAGTGACCTGTTTTAACAAGCCCCCCACCCCACCCCAGGTCATTCTCATGCACAAATAACAAAAGTTCTAACTGTTCTAAGTGATATGTTTCTATTATGACTTCCTGCTACAGCTTATGAAAGTCTAACATTCCTACGCCACTCACCAGCCCCACAATCCTCCCTTATCTTTTCAACACAGCTATATGAGCTATTTCGATCATGTTGATATTCAGTATTTGTTGTAATTACGTAAATATTTTTACAACTGAGTATATATTTTTTCTTCTAGAATTTGTTTTCTCTGAAATGAATAATTGCCTCATTTTTTATTATGAACTGCTTGCCCAGTTTCTATACTTATTTCTAATTATCCCTAACCTGGCAGAAAGAACCCCAGATCTTTTCTCAGTACATTCAGACATGTCATGTAATTAAAAAAAAGAAATTGGGGTGGGCCACATATTTGTGTTTTCTTTTTTTTTTTTTTTTCTTGGCAATATCCTTCTTAGAACTCTATATCCTTCTCTTCAAATCTATACAGGATACTTTCTAGACCTACTGAGCAGCTGTCACTATGGACGTTCCGTTCACCTTTCTCCTGGTAAATTCCTGCACCTATTTCCTGGGTCCCACCTCATCTTCCTTCTTGGATAATCACCTCGTTTTGATGGAACACATACTCTAATAAATAACTTCCTGAGGAAGACCTCATGAGAAGTATATAATTTACAGAAACTCTATGTCCATTTATTCCAATCTCACATTTCATTGACAGTATGATAAAAAGTCTAGGTGAAAAATGATTTTCCTCCAGGATTCTGGAGGTATTGCTCCATGACCTTCTACCTTTCAGGGAAGTTGGCTGTCATTCTGATTTCCAGTCCTTTGTCTTCCTCTTCCCGCCCCTCCCTGCACTTCTGCCCCTCTGAAGACTTACATCCTCTCTAACTTTGATATTCTGAAATTTCATGATGTTCCTTGGTGTTGTCTAGTTTCATTCTCTGAGTTGGGTACTCAGTAGGCCTGCTTAAAAACTCAAGTACTTCTGTTCTGGGAAATCTCAATTCCTTTCTTTGACAATTTTCTCACTTTCATTTACTTTGTCTTTGTGGATCTCTGATGATCAACTTATTGGACTTCCTAGACCAATCCTCCAGTTTTCTTTTCTTTTCCAGTTTTCATGTTTTTGTTCTACTTTTTGGGAGACCTCATTCTTACCTTCCACGTATTCTTTGGATTCTATTTTTAACATGATTAATAATTTCTAAAAATACTCTGTTTTCTGTTCCTTTTCTTTTTAATTTTCTGTTATTGTTGCACAGATGATGTATATTCACCCTCATGACACTATCATTTGGTAATGTTTTTGATAATCATTGCCTTATTTTCTCCTTGTTTATTTTTCAGTTTACCTGTTTTGGAAAACTTCTTCCTTCAAACATCTTATAACCTTTGGCTCTCTTCATATTTAAGCGGGAAGCATGTATTCACATTTAAGAGCAAAGCACTGGAATGCTGTTTGGAAACTGTATATGTGAGCAAAACTGATAAACTAGTGGGCTTCCACATAGAGTTATTAGGCAGAGTTTCAGGCAATTTCATCAGGAAATCCACAAACTTTAGTCTCGTGGGCCTTTTCTTTTTGGTTGGTCAGTTTTTCTAGAGGATAATCCTCTTAATTTCTCACCTGAAACATTTAATACTTGACCAAAGGCATTTTAGAAGCTGAAAAAAGAAGGAAAGTTGGATGTCTCACCCTTTAGTCTGTGGTCTTTTGAGTTAACCATCCTGTTTTCAGTTCTGGGCCTTACTCTAAACAGAAACTCCCAAATCCAGAGCTTTTCTGGCCCAGTTCTTCCAGGAGGAAACCTCCAGAATTACACCAGCATGGGTGGGTTGGGGAGGGGAAGTATTTAAATGGATATAAATACTTTCAACCAGTTCTCATTCTCAGTCCCACCTCATACCCCCATCTTCACAAACATCTGATACCACCAATTCCTGAGCCTCTCTAGGGTTCTGCAGTGGGAACTGGCTTGCTTTTTATTTTCTCAGTTCCATCCCTTTCCCTTTTCAGGTTTAGACTTCAGTTTTCTCCTCTCTGCTAAATTGATTAATACTTAATTAATCATTTATCTGCTTCCAAAACTTGTTGCATTCTCTCACTTGCTGTTGTCTCCTCTTCTGTTCTTTGTCCTTATGGTTTTATACCTTTAAAATAAAATTTTACAGAGAACACCCAAAGTAAATCTGAATCTGTATAAATGCAACCCACTCATCGTTTTTAAAAAATACTTTATTGAGTATAACATACATATATTGAAGAGCACAAATCTTGAGTTTACAGCTTGGTGACTCTTTGAAAAATGACCACACCTTTGTAATCAGCGTGCAGATCAAGACACAGAAATTAATAACACTCCAAAAGTCCCTTTTGGGCTCTTTTCCCTAGTCACTAAGCACCTCAAGGATAACCATTATTTTGATCTCTAAGAGCCATGCCTTTTCTTACTTTATTTTGCTTACAACACGTGAGGAGATGCTGCAATGATCCTACCCTCTAGAATTCACTCTTAGGTGATTTCCTCCCCCGACCATGGTTTTTTCCTTTTCTTTTTTCTTTTTCTTTTTTCAATAGTTCCCTGGCTGGGAATTGAACCCAGGCCATGGTATTGAGAGTGCGGAAGCCTAGCCACTACACCACTATGGAAACCATTCCTCCCCTTGACCGTGGGCAGGACCTGTGATTTGCTTTAATCAATAGAATATATCAAAAGTAACATGATGTCACTTCTGTGATTAGATTATACAAGACTGACTTTCAGCTTGCCAGCAGACTCTACTACCTTCTTGGTTTGCTACCTTTGATGAAGTAAGCAATTATTGTGGAGAAGTTTCTGGGGCAAGGACGGCAAGTAGCCTCAGGCCAATAGCCAGCTAAAAACTGAGGCCCTTCAGTTTTTAAGGGCTTTAAAAGCCCTCCAGGAACTGAATTCTGCTGACAACCACAAGTAGAGACCCTTCTTCACTTGAGCCTTCAGACAAGAACCTATCCCTGGCCACCACCATGACTGTAGCCTGTGAGAACCTCTGAAGCAGAGGACCCAGCAACACTATATTCAGGTTTCTATCCCATAGGGAATGAGATTATAAATGTGTGCTGTTTTAAACTGCTAAATTTGTGGTAATATGTTACACAACAATGGATAACTAATATAAATGTTTATGTGATTCATCGGTATTGCTATATGGCTGTTGTAGTTCATTAATTTTCAATTCTCTAGTCTAGTATTTATCTAGTTGACTACTAACATGCTTTTGGAAAAGTCCTTAGCTTGGACTACTATGAATATAGCTGTTATAAACATTCTTGTACATCTTTTGATGGACATACATTTGTATTTCTATTGGGTGTGTATATAAGAGAATCACTGATTTACTGGGTATGTTCAGCTTAGTAAATACTGCCAAACCTATGTCCGAGATGGTTATTACAATTTATAGAGTTCCTGATGTCTCATATCTTCACCAACACTTGGTACTACGTATCTTCTTTACACTTTAGCCATTCTGGTGGGATGTAGTGGTATCACATGGTGGTTTGAGTTTATATTGCTCAATGACTAGTCAAGTTGCACATTGTCTTGAATGCTTACTGGCCTTCTGGATATACTCTTGTGAATTACCTGTTCAAGGCTTTTGCCAATTTTTCTATTTAGCTGTTTTTTTCTTATTGACTTATAAAAGCTCTTTATATATAATGGATATGAGTCCTTTGTTGGAGTTGGGGAGAGGGAGGGACAGAGAGGTAGAAACAAAAACAGAGAGACATCATCAAAATGGTGACACGAGAGAAGCTCCTGGAAAACTCCCCTTAAGTTACAACAAATAGAACAACTATAATTCAACAAAGGATTCCCTACACAACACACAAACACAGCTAAGATACGCACCCACTCATTGCATCAAAATACTTGAAGGTGGGCAAAGAGAGATGAACTGGGGAGGAGGGAAGGGGGAAGTGCAGAGACGGGGGATGCAGGACCCAGCCTGAAACTCACTGCAGTTCTGGGAGAAAGAAGGGAGAACCAAAAATCAATAGAAAATATCAATGCAACAAAAAGTTGGTTCTTTGAAAAGACTAATAAAATTGACAAACCCCAGACTAAGGTGAAAAGATAAAAACACAAATAACCAAAATAAGAAATGTTAAGTGGAGAAATTATAATGAACACCACAGAAATACAATCAAACAAGAATACTATGAAGGATTATATGCCACCAAACTTGATAACCTAGAAGAAATGGGCATATTTTAGAAACATATAGCCTACCTAGACTGAATCAAGAACTGGATAGTCTAGACTGATCAACAGTAAGGAAATAAAAACAATCATCTATAACCTCCCCAAAAGCAAAAGTTGAGGATCAGATAGATGGCTTTACTAGTGAATTCCACCAAACAGTCTAAGAGGATTTAATATCTACCCTCCTCAAACTCTTCCAAAGAATTAAAGAAAAAACAATACTTCCCAACTCATTTTATAATACAAGGCCAATATTACCCTAATACCAAAGCCTGGTACAGTTAACACACACACACACACACACACACACACACACACAGCTACAGACCAATATCTCTGATGAATATACACAAAATCATACACAAAATACTTGCAAATGGAATGCAACAACATATTACAAAAGTTATACATCATGATCAAGTGAGATTCATTTCAGGAGCAAATCGGTCAATGTGATAAACCACATAAACAAAAGAGAAGATAAAAACCATGTGATTATATCAACTGATGCAGAAAAAGCATTTGACAAGATAAAACACCCATTTATGATCAAAACACTTAATAAAATGGGTATAGAAGAAAAGTACCTCAACATAATAAAGGCCATATATGACAAAGCTTCAGCTAATATCATACTGAATGGTGAAAAACTGAAACCTTTTTTTTCTAAAATCAGGAACAAGACAGGGATATCCCCTGTCACCACTGTTATTCAATATAGTACTGCAAGTCCTAGCCAGAACAATCAAGCCAGAGAAAAAATAAAAGGCATCCAAATTGGGGATGAAGAGTTAAATTGTCACATTTTGCAGATGATATGATTCTTTACATAGGAAATCCTAAAGACTCCACCATTCGTTTATTGGAAATAGTAAACCAATACAGTAAAATTGCAGGATACAAAATCAATGTACAAAAATCCATTGCATGCCTATGTATATAATAACAATGGAACTTTAGAAAAAGAAATGAAAAAATAAAAAACCTTTGGCAATTGCAACAACAATAGCAAACAAACAGAAAACACCTAGGACTAAATTTAATAGAGAATGTGAAGGACTTCTATACTGAAAACTATAAGATACTATTAAAAGAAATGGAAGAAAACACAAAGAAATGGAAAGATATTCCATGTTCATGGATTGGAAGAATCAACATAGTTAAATGGCCATATTATGCAAAGGAATATATAGATTTAATGCAATCCCCATCAAAATCCCAATGATATAAAAAAAATTAATAGTCCTAAAAATCATCAGATTTGTATGAAATCACAAAAGACCCTGCTTAGCCAAAGCAATCTTATGAAAAAAAATCAAGACTGAACGCATTATACTCTGACTTCAATTTATACTACAAAGCAACAATAATCAAAACAGCATGGTATTGGCAGAGAAACAAACACAAAGACCAATAGAATAGAACTCAAAACCCAGAAATAAACTCCTATGTAAATGGGCAGATAATTTTTGACAAAGGAGCCAAAAACATATAAAGGAGAAAAGAAATCCTCTTCAATAAACAGTGCTGGGAAAATTGGAAAGCCGTATGCAAAAGAATGAATCTAGACTGTGATTTATCACCACACATAAAATCAGAAACAATAAATGCATAGAAGAAAACATTAGTACCTGGGTTCAGGAAATAATTTATTAATTTAACCTCAAAGAAAAGGGAAATAAAAGCAAAAATAAATGAATGGGACCATATCAAATTAAAAAGCACCTGCACGGTAAAAGAAACCATCAACAAAACAAAGAGGCAACTAAGTAAACAGGAGAAGATATTTGCAAACAACCTCTGGTAAGGGGCTAATGCCAAAATATATAAAGAACTCATACAACTCAACAACAACAACAAAATCCAATTAAAAAATGAGCAGAGGACCTGAACAGATACTTCTCCCAAGAAGAGATATAAACAGCCAACAAATATATGACAAAATGCTCAACTTCACTAGCAATTAGGGAAATGCAAATCAAAACCACAATAAGCTATCACCTCACACCTGTTAGAATGGCTTTTATCAACAAGACAAGTAAAATTATAAGAAGTGTTGGAGAAGGTGTGGAGAAAAAAGGAATGCTTATACACTGCTAGTGGGGATGTAAATTGGTACAACCACTATGGAAAATAGTACTGAGGTTCCTCAAGAAATTAAGAATAGAATTACCATATAACCCAGCAATCCCTCTTTCAGGTATATATACACCCAGAAAATCTGAAAACTTTTGTCTGCAAAGATGTATATACCCCAATGTTCACTGCAGCATTATTCACTATGTCCAAGACATGGAAACAACCAAAGTGTCCTTCAATAGATGACTGGATCAAGAAGATGTGGTACATATACACAATGGAATATTACTCAGCCACAAGAAAAGATAAATACTGCCATTTGTGATAACACAGATGGATCTTGAAATTATTATGCTAAGTGAAATAAGTCAGACAAAAAAGTCACATGACTTCATTCATATGTGAGATATAAAACTGAAAGCAATAAAGGAACAAGAAAAACAAAGAAACAAAAACTCATGGACACAGACAACAGTTTAGTGGTTACTAGGGGTAAAGTGGGGAGTAGGGTGGTGGAGGAAGGATGGTCAAATATATGATGATGGAAGGAGAAATGATTCTGGGTGGTGAGCACACAAATGCAACACATAGATAATGTATTAGAGAACTGTACACTTGAAACTTGTATAATTCTACTAATCAATGTCACCCCAACAAATTTACTAAAAAAAGAAAAAGAAAGAAACAGAGAAGGAAGGAGGAAGTACAAATGTTTTCTACTCTGCGGCTTCCCTTTTTGAGCTCTTGAAACTATGTCTTTTGAAGAACAGAAGTTCTTGATGTAATTCAAGTTATCAATTTTTTTTCCTGCATGATTAAAGCTTTTTGTGACCTGCTTTATAAAAATCTTTTTCTCTATTCAAGGCCATAAAAATGTTCACTTATATTTTCTTCTAAAAGCTTTATTATTTGGATCTACAATCCATCTAGAATAGAGTTTTGTGTATGGTATGAAATTGGGTCAAGATTTTTTCCATAAATTTGAAAACACTTGTTCATAAAAACATATGTACCCCTATGTACATTGTAGCATCATTTACAATAGCCAAGACAGGGAAACAACCTAAGTATCCTTCAACAATGATTAAAGATGTGGTACATATATAATGGAATACTATTTAGCCACAAAAAGATGAAATTTTGCCATTTGGGACAACATGGATAGATCTCGAGAGTATCATGCTAAATGAAATAAGTCAGAAAGAAAAGGACAAGTGCCATAAGATTTCACTTACATGTGGGATATAAAATAGAAAGCAACAAATAAACAAACAAAACAAACGCATAGATACATACAACAGAATGTTGGTTACCAGAGAGGAAGGGGGATAAGGGTGGATGAAGAGAGTAAAGGGGTTTAAATACATGGTGACAGAAGGAGAACTGACTCTGGGTGGTGAACACATAATGGAGTATACAAATGTTGTATTATAAGGATGACCTGAAACTTATATAATTTTATTAACCAATGTTACCCCAATAAATTTAATTAAAATTTCAAAAAGTTTTTTCCTCCCCACATAGATATTTAACTTGTCCAGATGATTTACTGAAAAACCATTCTTCCCCCATAGCACTGAACCATTACTTTTTCACGAATCAGGTAATTGTGTATGTGTGGGTTTGTTTCTAGACTCTTCAGTTCCACTAATTTATTTACTTGCCCTTTTTTTTTTGAGTTAGAATTGACAATATATTAATTTCAGGTATACAACATTACTTATCATATTTTAGCTCTTCTATTTCTTTATGACTAATTTGCTTGGGGAAGGAGTAGAGATAAACTCTTCTTTCACCTGTAATTTTAAATTTGGAAGTCCTTAAGACCTCACATTGTATTGTGTGAGTTTTTATCACAATTGCAAAGCATTATCACCTGGTCCTCTGCACGTAATCTCTATTTTTACAGTGGCAATTACTAAGCATGTAAACATTTTAAAAAATAACCTGTTAAGTTTATATGAAGTGCTATTTGACAACTGCATGTGAGTTCCATCTTGTTCAATGTTATCTTCAGTGCCAGATACAATCAATGTCTGGTACATAATAGACATTCAATAAGTGTGTGCTGAGTGAATAATTATATTATTTTAAAGACTGTGGAGCTAAAAGAATAATTTTAAAATGAAACTATAACTTCCTTTTAAGTTAATCATCTCTAATACTTTCCTGTCTCTAATTAGGAAAGCATTTACTTCAATTGACTCATATTTTCAACATCAGGATGAGGAATACCAGACAGAATCAGGAAAAAAGTCAGAGATGAGAAGGAAGGCCATTACAAATCTTTTGCAAAATAAAGTTTGGGTTGTTAACAACTAAATGCTGAAGAGGCACACGCTGAACAAAAGCTCTTTTGAGTGCAACTTTGTTTGTGGTAACCATTATGCTGAAATGAGTATGCAACAGATTTTAGTAAAGGCTATCTCACCAGCCTCACCTTGGGAAATCTCCTACCATACCCTTAGCTGTGCCTCTTCACCTTACTGATGGACAAGCTTTATATAATTATAAAGCTTGAAAGAAAAGGACAAATACATTTAAAAACAAATATAAATGTTAAAAGATAAGCCTGTAATCTTTATCTAACAAAGCCTTCATTTAAAAAACCATAATAAGGTCTACTTCATAGTTTCTGGAAAATTGCTATTGACAAGAAAAAAAATTATTCTAAATAATCAGAGAAAAGCTTTATCCAGTTTCAATTAAGTTCAATTAACATTATTGCTTTAAATATACAATATGCTCATACATATATACATACAAACATACATATACTATATAAATAGTGTGTGTGTGTGTGTGTGTGTGTGTGTGTGTGTGTCAGGGTGCCAAAAATATGTATATGTATTTTAAGAGATGTTATCTACGTATTACATAAATACTGATGGTAATCACTTTGAGCACCTCTTGTAACTGCAGAAGTCAAATGTGACTTGTATTCATATTTTGTTATCATATATATTATTACAAATTTAACACAGATTTTTCCTTTCTTAAAATGTATATACATTTTTTGGCACCCTCTGTATATATTCCCCCACCCCCACCCCCCCCCACCCCCACTAACAGCCTAAGGACTGAAACTGAGTAATAATTTCCTCACCTGGTCACAGCATCCACCAAGAATGGTGCCGGGGGAGAAATCAGTGACATTACGTCTCTATTACCATGTCCCTCCTTCTCCAACAAGGATGGTCCATTTCCTGTGAGTCCATTAGAAAGGACATTGCTCTGCTGAGGGAGACATACAACATGCATGAGCATAGGTGACAAAATCTACCCAACTGTCAGCACTTCGGCTCTACGTTATCTTCTTTAATGATTATGGTAATAAGAAAATTATTTTGATGATCATAGTTATGCTGGTTTGTTCATTTTTAACCATCCTTCCCCTCAGATTTTTATTTTGTTTTTGTTTGCATCCAGAAGCATTTACAAACAGAAAAGTTAAACCACTAGTTTGAAGCCATTATTAAGTCAGAGCTTTGATAATAACCTCATGTTTTTAAGGAAAAACAGGAGCCTGGTAATCCTTTAGGCCTCACTCTGAAAGGGTAACCAATATAAAAATTGCAAATATCATTAACTTACTGGCACAATCCACCGGGGTGTGATCATGGATGTCGAAGATACCTAAAATAAATTTTATATATGTTTTTATTTTTAAGAATAATTTACTTCCATTTTCATAATTCTACTCATAATCCTTTTTCTTCTATTCTGAAATGCACTGGGAAAGGGGGCAGTTCTTAACAGTCCCCTTGAGCTGACATGAACTTCTGAATCCAAGATGCTTTTCTACAATGCAGATGCCATATCTCATCACTTAAGAAACTGTCATAATTTTGAGACCTCTTTAATCTAAAAATTTACTGTTCCAAGAATGCTACTACTACTTTCAGCTAATTTAACAGGACTTTAACCCCACCCCTAGCATCTGTTTAACATTTTATTTTCTGAAATTTCAGTTCATTACAGATAATCATAGCCTTCTTGGTAGCATTCTGAACAATGGACTGTGACTAATCCAAATGAGTAGCACAAAGAAAATACACAGAAAACAAACATCTGTTTATATGTAGGTCATTCTCCAATTATCATGAATGTGTGTAGAAAACAGAAATTAAAACATCCATATTGTTCCTGCCTCATAAAGCTTTTGTTAGATTCATTTTAATGTTTAATTTTCTAGATCTTTATGTGTAGAATTATAATAAACTCCCCGCTTTTATAGAAACTTAGACTAGCCCTTGCACTGGTAGCCTTAGATTCTGATAAGAAAAAATTAATACAATTCCAGAACTTAATATGTTGGTAACCAGAAGAATAAAAATACAAAGCATGGCTTTCCCATCAATATTAAGAAAATTCACACTTACCATAGGAAATAAAGAATAGAGATAAAGAAAATATGGTAAAAGTAAACAAAAAAATACTTTGGCAGAAACATGTCCTATAATAACCATATTTACATTAAATATAAATGGATTAAACTCAATCAGAGGATGGAGACTGTCAAAATTTTAATAACAATAGACAGCAAAATATTGTCCACAAAAGGTTCATTTAAAACCAACAGATAAAGAAGATTGAAAATAAGAAGGCAAAATATTATATACTAGTCAAAACAAACTTAAAAGAAAGCTAAGATGTCAATTTTGTATCAATCAAAAGGGAAATTCAGAAAGAAAAGGGCAAAGAAGGGCACTTTGAAGTGCTAAAAGAGATTCAAGAAAGTAAAATTTCCATCAACATAGATGCACTTCAAAATATGGAAAACAACTGACAGATTAAACAAGACATGAGAAATAAATGAATCAATAATTGTTGATAGATGTTAAATACACCTTAGGCATTAATTAAATAATCAAGAGAATCAGAAAATTGACTAATGAAAGAATTTAGCAAGTTTGCTAGACACAAAATCACCTTATGAATTCAATAGTAAAAAATTATATATCACTTACGGTAGCAACAAAAGTATAAAGTATTCAGGATTTAACAAAGAATACAGACTCAACAGAGAATATTTAGTGATTCAAATAAAGATGAGAAAATAGAGATATACGAGGACTATCTGGGGAAAAATCTAGCTATAAATGCCTTTCTTTGTCATATTACATAGTTGGAAACTTTCCAGACAGTCCTTGTATATCAAGTTCATAAAAAGGAAGTGATATTTTTTAAATGCCAGTTTTCTCCAAAATAATCTATAAATTTAATTGGAATCCATTAAAGTATGGCATATTTTATGGAGAAATCTGACATACTGATGATAAAATTTATAAGTAAAGATATATTAGATATTAAGATAGATTTCAAAGCCAGAAAAATAAAAATATAAGAGTATTAGAGCTGAAAAAGAGAGGGCAGGCCAAATGGTTTATTGAACACAAGCACTGCCATACAGCCACAGAGTGGATATGTGGGACAAAGATGATTCATGTCCCAGGCATCTGTGACAGAGGGGAATGGCATAAGATTTCATCATTCTAGTCATGCAATTTATGACTTATGAATTATTTTTGAAAATTTCCATTTAATATTTTTGGACCACAGTTGACTTGTGGGTAACTAAAACAACCGGTAACTGAAACCGCAGAAAAGGGAAGACTACTATAGACAAATATCAAATTCCAATGTTGTATACCTGAAGTATATATAATCTTGTATACCAATTTAGCACAATAAAATAAAAACTAAACAACAGAAACAACAACAAAAAGAGAAGGTCCAATAAAACAGAATAGAAAGATTAGCAACAAATGGGAGTTCCCTGGTGGTGTAGTGGCTAAGGCTTGGGCGCTGTCAACACTGTGGCCTGGGTTCGATTCCCAGGCAGGGAACTATCCACATTAAAAAAAAAAAAAGATTAGTAACCAATCAATTGGGAAAGGATGGATTATTTAGTAGATAATACTGGAAAAATTGGCTCTTTATAAGGATACATAGTTGGGTTACATCAAAACCCAACTGACATCCCAAAATTATAGAGAAAAATTGAAAAGTGTGTAATATCACAATAAAAGATTTCTGTTTAATGAAGGATATAAACCCATTTTATTAATCTGTGACCCTAGTGATAGACATAGGTGGTCTCAATCTCCTTGCTAACCTACCACAAATGATACTATGATAAAAATTACTCAGATGTTTTAATACACAGATTAGGAGAAAATATTTTTAACACCTAAGATTGATGTGGAATTAATATCTAGACTATACAAGTAACTCCTGAAATGAATAAGAAAAAGACAAGAAACCCAATAGAAAAATGGGCAAAAGATATGAATAGGTGACTCATTCAAAGAGGAAACCTAAATCAGCATTAAAATAATGGAGGAGGTATATTTCAATTCATGAAATTGGAAACAATAAGACCAACCTATAATGATGGAAGATATTAGAAAGTCAGATGAAATGCAGCTTAAAGAATGTGAGTGAAGTGGGAAACACATGTGCATTCCTAGTGGGTTTGTAAACTGCTCCAGACACTCTTGAGAGCAATGAGCAATACCTAGTATAATTAAGATGCAACCCAGAAATCCTACTGTGAAAAAAACTACATCCCCCTGGTTCCTTAAAAGAGGTATGAATGAAGAGGTTTATCTAAATAGGTTGCCTGTAAAATGGGTACCTCGGGGAACACGAAAATGGAAGTTTAGAATGCAGGATAAAGAGAAATAAAACAAAACAAATAAAAGAGAGCCTTGCATGTACCTAAGACACACTGCCACGGACTGAGAGGTATGAATAACTTAATTTGGGCATCTGGCATTTTAGTAAAATGGATACAAGCCTATTGGTCTTAGAGATATCTTCCTGTCAAAAAATTTATTTCACGTATTTACCAGTTCCTAAACTAACAGAAATCTTAGTGCTTTCTGGAGCTTGCTTCCTCAATTAGCAATAGATAGTCCTGCTCTAACATTTTTTTGTTAATAAATTTATTGGGGTGAAAAATTACATAGGTTCCAGATGTACAATTCTACAAGACATCATTTATGTGTTGAGTTATGTGTTCATCACCCAAAGTCAGTTCTCTTTCCATCACTATATATTTGAGACTCTGTCCCTTCTCTCCCACCCCCCTCTCTCCATACTCTCAGATAACCACTAACCACTCAACTATGGATTGTGTCCATAAGTGTTTGCTACTTTGCTCCTTTCAGCTTTGTGTTCCACAAACATGTGAAATCATATGGTTCTGTTTTTTTCTATCTGGCTTATTTCGTTTTGCATGATGGTATCAAGGTCCATCCATGTTGTCATAAATGGCCCTATTTCATCTTTTCTTATGGATGAGTAATATTGCATTGTGTATATGTCCCACAGTTTCTTTAGCCAGTCGTCTATCAAAGGACACTTTGGCTGTTTCCATGTCTTGGCCACTGTGAATAGTGCTGTGATGAACATTGGGGTACACATATCTTTGCAGACTAAGGTTTTCAAATTTTGGGGGTAGATACCCAGAGGTGGAATTGCCAAGTCATTGGTAACTATTCTTAGTTTTTTGAGGAACCTCCCTACTGTCCTCCATAGTGGTTGTACCAGTTTAACATTCCCACTAACAGTATGTGAGTGTTCCTTTTTCTCCACACACTCTCCAACATTTGTTGTTCTGTGTCTTGTTGATAATAGCCATTATAACAGGTGTGAGGTGGTATCTCGTGCTTTTGATTTCCATTTCCTTTGTAGCCAGTGAAGTTGAGCATTTTTTCTTTTATCTGTTGGCCATTTGTAATTCTTTGTGGAGAAGTGTATGTTCAGGTCCTTTGCCCACTTTTAAATTGAATTATTATTATTATTTTTTTGTTATTGAGTCCCACAAGTTCTTTATATATTTTAGATATTAGCCCCTTATCAGAGGCATTCTTTGCAAATATTTTCTCCCATTCGGCTGGCTATCTTTTCTTTG
>PVJL010011010.1:25151-45500 GCA_004026885.1 Lyroderma lyra
TTTTTTTTTTTTTTTTTTTTTTTTTTTTTTTTTTTTTTTTTTTTTTTTTTTTTTTTTTTTTTTTTTTTTTTTTTTTTTTTTTTTTTTTTTTTTTTTTTTTTTTTTTTTTTTTTTTTTTTTTTTTTTTTTTTTTTTTTTTTTTTTTTTTTTTTTTTTTTTTTTTTTTTTTTTTTTTTGCTGTGCAGAAGCTTTTTAGTTTGATATAGTCCCATTTGTTTATTTTCACTTTTACTTCCCTTGCCTTTGAGGTCAGGTTCATAAAGTCCTCCCCAAACCCAAGGTCTATAAGTTTAGTACTCATATTTTCTTGTATACAGTTTATTGTTTTGGGTCTTATGTGCAAGTCTTTAATCCATTTTGAGTTAATTTTGGTATACAGTAACAGTTTGCAGTTTAGATTTATTCTTTTGCATGTCATTTTCCAATTTTCCCAGGACCATTTACTGAAGAGGTTTTCTTTTCCCCATTGTATATTTTTTACTCCTTTGTCAAAAACTATCTGTCCATATATTTGTGGGTTTATTTCTGGTTTTTCATTCTGTTCCATTGGTTTGTGTGTCTGTTTTTCTGCCAGTACCAAGCTGTCTTGGTTACTGATGCTTTGTAGTACAGACTGAAATTGGGGAGTGTGATGCCTCTAACCTTATTTTTTTTTTTTATGTAGGATTGCTTTGGCGATTCAGGGTCTTTTGTGGTTCCATACAAATCTGAGGATTCTTTTATCTATTTTTTGAAAGAATGTCTGTGGGATTTTGATGGGAATTTCATTAAAGCTATATATTGCTTTGGGTAATATGGGCATTTTAACTATATTGATTCTTCCAATCCATAAACATAAAGTATCTTTCCATTTCTTTGTGTCCTCTTCGATTTATTTTAGTAGTATCTTACGGTTTTCAATATATAAGTCCTTCACATTCTTTGTTAAGTTTATTCCTAGGTATTTTATTCCTTTTGTTCCAATTGCAAAAGGTATTGTTTTTCATCATTTCTTTTTCTGAAGTTTCATTGTTGGTATATAGAAACGTAAGTGATTTTTGTACATTAATTTTTATATCCTGCAACTTTACTCTAATTGTTTATTATTTCTAATAGTTTTTTTGGTGGAATCTTTAGAATTTTTTATATAAAATTATGCCACCTGCAAAAAAATGACAGTTTAACTTCTTCTCTCCCAATTTGGATGCCTTTTATTCCTTTCTCTTGCCTGATTGCTCTGGCTAGAACTTACTGAATAGCAGTGGTGACAGGGGACATCCCTGTCTTATTCCTGATTTTAGGAGAATAGGCTTCTGTTTTTCCCCATTCAATATAACATTAGCTGAGGGTTGTTCATATATGGACTTTATTGTATTGAGGTACTTCCCTTCTATACCCACTTTATTCAGTGTTTTTATTATAAATGGATGTTGTATATGCCAAATGCTTTTTCTGCATCAATTGATATAATCATGTGATTTTTATTTTTTATTTTGTTTATGTGGTGTATCACATTGATTGATTTGTGTATGTTGAATCACCCCTGTGTTTGTGGGATAAATCCCATTTAATTGTGGTGTATAATCTTTCCAATGCATTGTTGTATTCTATTTGCTAGTATTTTATTTAGGATTTTTTCATCTGCACTCATTAGAGATAGTGGTGTATAGTGTGTGTGTGTGTGTGTGTGTGTGTGTGTGTTATCCTTACCAGGCTTTGGTATTTGGGTTATGTTGGCCTTATGGAATGAGCTGGGAAGTATTGCCTCTTCTTCAATTTTTTGGAAGAGTCTGAGGAGGATAGGCATTATTTCTTTTTTGAATGCTTGATAAACCTCATTGGTAAGACCATCAGGTCCTGGGCTTTTTTGTCTTTGGGAAGGTTTTGGATGATTATTTCTGTCTCCTGATTGGCCTATTTAGATTGTCCAGTTCTTGGTTCAGCCTAGGTAGACTATATATTTCTAGAAACTTATCCGTTTCTTCAAGGTTGTTAAATTTAGTGGCATATAGTCTTCATAATATTTTCACAGAATCTTTTGTATTTCTGTGGTATCAGTAGTAATTTCTCCCCTTTCATTTCTAATGTTGGTTATTTGTATTTTTTTTCTCTTTGCCTTTTGGTGAGCCTAGCCAGGGGTTTGTCAATCTTATTGACTTTTTTCAAAAAACCAGCTCTTCATTGCATTAATTTTCTCCATTGTTTTTCTGTTCTCTAATTCATTTAGTTCTGTTCTAATTTTTATTTCCATTCTTCTGCTGAATTGGGGCACTTTTTGTTCTTTTTCTAGTTTTTTAAGATGGGATGTTAGGTTGTTTAGTTATACTTGTTCTTGTTTTTTGAGATAAGTCTGTAATGGTATAAATTTCCCTCTTATTACTGCTTTCGCTGTGTCCCCATAATTTTGATACATTGTATTTTCTATGTTATTTTTAAATTTCTTCTTTCATTTCTTCCTTGAGCCAGTCATTTTTTAATAACATGTTGTTTAATCTCCATATATATTTGTATTTTTCTGCCCCCTCCCCTTTTTGCAGTTGATCTCCAATTTCGAGGCTTTATGGCCTGAGAATACGCTTTGTATGATTCCAATTTTCTTGAATTTGCTGAGAATAGTTTTGTGCCCTAGCATATGGTCTATCCTTGAGCATGTTCCATGTGCACTAAATAGAATGTATAGTCTTGTGTTGTAGGATGGAGTGTCCTGTAAATGTCAATCATATCCAATTGCTGTAATGTATCATTTAGAGCTGATATTTCCTTATTTATTTTCTGTTTGGATGATCTGTCCATGGCTGTCAAGGGGGTGTCTAGGTCCCCTACTATAACTGTTTTTGTCAGTTTCACCTTCTAGATCTTTAAGTAGCTGCTTTATAAATTTTGGTGCTTCCTGGTTGGGGACATACATATTGATGAGTGTCATATCTCCTTGTTGTTGTAGTATTGTCCTCTTTATCATTATGAAATGTCCATTTTTGTCTCTTGTTAACTTTTTTATGCTGAAGTCTGTCTCTCCAGATATAAATATGGCTACTCCTGCTCTTGTCTGGATACCATTTGTTTGGAGTATTGTTTTCCACCATTTCACTTTGAGTCTGTGTTTGTCCTTGTGGCTGAAATGTGTCTCTTGGAGACAGCATATGGATGGGTTATGTTTTTTTAATCCAATCAGCTACTCTGTGCCTGTTTATTAGTGAATTCAGTCCATTTACATTTAGGGTAATGATTGATATATGAAGATTTAATATGGCCATTTTGTCTTCTGGTTTTGGTTGTTTGGTTTCTTTTTTGCTTTTTTCTCAGTTTTGTTTTTGTTTTTTTTTTTTTTTTTTTTTTTTTTTTTTTTTTTTTTTTTTTTTTTTTTTTTTTTTTTTTTTTTTTTTGGTTGTGTGTTTTGGTTTTGGGTTTTTTTGGGTTTTTTTTTTTTGAGTAGTTACCATGAGGTTTATAAAAAGGAAACTTTCATATATGTAGTGGCTCCTTTTCTTAGCATTCTTTTAATTTCTATTCTCTTTCATTAATTTAAACCTTTATTTCTTCACTTTTTGTTTTTGTTGTCCCAACTTTTTGCCATTTATATTGGCTTTTTGTTTCAGGTTGAATAGACTCCTTCAGTATTTTCTGGAGTACCAGTCTTGTATTGGAGAATTCCCTCAGCTTCTGTATGTCTGAAAATGTCTTTATTCCTCCTTTATATCTAAAGGATAACTTTGCTGGATAGGTTATCCTTGGCTGGTAGTTTCTCTTTTAATATTTTGAATCTATAATTCCACTCCCTCCTAGCTTGAAGAGTTTCTGCTGAGAAGTCTGATGATAGCCTAATGGGCTTTTTTTTTTTAAGGTTATAATTTTTTTTCCCTTTGGCTGCCTTGAGAAGTCTTTCTTTGACTTTGACTTCTGACATCTTCAGTATAATGTGCCTTGGAGAAAGTCTGGTAGGGTTCAGGGAACTAGGGGTCCTATTTTCTTCTTGAATTTTGGGTTTTAGTTCTTCGCATTGGTTTGGAAAGTTCTCATCTACTATCTGATTAAGCTCTCATTAGAATTTTGTTTTTCTTCAGGTATTCTTATTATTCTAATGGAGTCAGATAGTTCTTGTAGAGATCTTTCATTATTTTTGGTTCTCAAATTTCCATCTTTTTCCTTCTGTTGAATTTCCATGTTTCTATCTTCAATGTCCCTAATTCTTTCCTCCAACTGGTCAGCCCTGCTTCCTATACTAGTTAGTTCATGCTTTCTTTCTTTTATTGCATTGTTTATCTCCTGAATTTCTATTTGATTCTTTTTTATAGTTTCAATTTCTTTGTTAAAGTATTGCTTTTGTTCTGAGATTTTCTTTCTGAGATCATTTATCTGGTTCTGAGTACTCAGCCAAAATGCCTTGAGCTGAGTATTTTTAGGACTGCAGTCTTGAATTTTGTGTCACTTAGATAATATATTTCCAAATATATAAGTTCCTCTTCTGGAGATTTTCCATTTTTTTCCCAAGATGCTTTGTTCCCAAGGGAGCTCACTGTAATTGATGTTTCTTTTCCTGGGCATAAGGACTTTTTCCCCCAGCAGATATGGAAAGGCCTTTCTTTCACTTCCCATTTGGTGTTGCTGTAGCATCTTACAGTATTTTCTCTTGGTTGGTTAGATTTTCTCACTCTCAGAGCTTTTCAGGAGGGTGGGCTTCTCCTCTTTGACTCAGCTGCCTTGTTTTTTATGCACCTCCTCTTTGGGAAAATGTGGTGGGTGGTGGTATTATCTGTCTCTGAGTTTGATACAGGCAGAGACTCCTGTACCTTTGTTTTATGGTTTCCTTGAGCTTCCTGTTGGCTCCTGTAGGGGAGGGCTCAGTGCTTGTGTGCTGCACAAGGTAATGGTGTTTGCGGGGAGGGCAAGGGGAAGCAGCCAGGCTCCGTGTTCACAGTTTCTGCCCAGCAGTGGGGCAGTTTGGTTCATCACTGCTGTTTATCCCAAGGTTGCTCACTACCCTGGTTGCTGGCTCAGCTGTAAAACAGGCCTATCCCTCCGTCAGGGCCAGGACAGGTACACTCTGTAGCATAAGCCTGCTCCTCTGTCAGGGGAGTGCCAAACTGTGCTTGGTGCATATTACAATACAAGCTCGGCCCTCTATCAGGAACACATTGGAGCAGGGGTGTGGGTGGGGCCTGGGGTGTTGGGGGGCTGCATGCTGCAAAGCAAGCTTGGCCCTCCGTCAGGAGCGCGTAGAGACAGTCACACACCATTGTCACTGCCTTTCTCCCTTCTCGTGAGCCCACATTTCACCTAGGATCATGTTTTGTTCTGGTCATTGACCGCTGCCCGGCTGTTGGCACTTAGTCTCAAGTTTCTCAAAGGCCTATTTGTGGTGAGTCTTGCACCTGTCGGCTTCTAGTTTTGGGCCGCATTCAGCTAGGTCCCTGTTTTCACTCTGGGCTTGTTAGCATGCCTTTGTTCAGGTCCAATCACATCCAGGGCATGGCACTCCGGCTGGGGCCATAACACTCCTCAGCTCCGGCTTGGGCTTTGTATCATCACCTTGTGTGGCTTCCACTGTCTGCTCCTCCACCTGCCTGGGATTGTGCTGTGCTTCAGCCTGTTTCCCCTGGCCCCCTCCTTGGTCCTTCTTCTGTCAGCCTTGGGTTGCAAGTCACAGCCCTGGCTTCACTCTGCTCCCTTCCCTTTTCTCTCATTGACCTCCCTTTCTTTGATTTTTAGGTGTTGTCTTGTGGTGGGTGGATCTCTCAGCTGAAGCTGTGTCACTTGGGGATTACCTTGATGGATTTTGGCTGTTTAGTTTGTAAATTTCCAGGAGAGGTTTCAGGGATGTCCTCTCATGCCACTTCTTGATACCCTCCTTCTTGCTCTAACTTTTAGATTTTGCCTTTGTTCCTCTCTGAGAAGATGTAACTTTATCATTATAATTAGGATACTCTTTGAGAATTATAATTGTAACATAGATACACATAAAAATATGATAATAAAAACCCTCCCCCAATAAAATGCATATTTATTTAAACATCTATAACTTTTTACAGCTTTACTGTTTGAATTGATAAAAAATTTTGTTGGATATTTTTCAGAAAACAATAGCCCTCTTTTTTTTTTTTTTTTTTTTTTTTTTTTTTGCTTTTTGGTATGTGGATAGTTCCCTGACCAGGAATCGAACCCAGGCCGCAGCACCGACAGTGCCAGCGCCGAAGCCCCAAGCCACTACACCATCAGGGAACTCCCAACAATAGCCCTCTTAAAGCCAGTTTAAGATAGAATCATAAAAAAAGACCTCATTAATAATAGCAAAAAAAACCCATTAAGGATTTGGAAATAAAAATAGGAAAGTATAGAACTTACATTAGGTGGCTATAACTATACAACTTTAATAGATATAGGGAGTCTTGAATGAGAAAAACATATTGGATTCTTGGCTAAGAAGACAAATTATAAATATATCAATTCTTTCTGCAAATTAATTTATGGATTTAATGCCTTTACAAATAAAAATGAAAAGAATTTTGAGGTGGGTGGGACTTGACAAAAGTTATTCAAAAACATCTGAAATAATTAATAAGCAATAATAGCAAAACAGCTGCATAATGATGCTGGTCTGGTCTTATCACACATCAAAACAAATTAAAAGGCTGAAGTTACTAGAAGGGTATTACAGTTCTAATAACTGAGAAATCTGCAAGTGTACAGAACATTTAAAATGAAGAAAGCATTCTAAATTTATAGAGAAAGGAAAATGTATTAGTGATATAAAAAGAATATTTTCCTCAATTTGATTTTCATCACTGTATCACCTACCCACTTATGATAAGTAGTATACGTGCAGTAAGTGCTCTGAGTTAGGCCAGAGATTCCTTCTCCAGGTTCAACCCATCTTGCATTAATCTTAGAAGTTGCCACTTTTGTATACAGAAATGATTACTATGGCTCAATATTGCCACTATCCCTTTTGTTTTCTACCTCACTTTTCCAGATTTGTGATCAATTCTTATCCTTTGGTAATGTCTCTGTTTATTTTGTTTTAAGCTGCTGTCCCCAAAGAAGGGTTCTCAGACCTGGAACATGTTAGAAATGCAAATTCTCAGGCCCCACTCCACACATACCAAATCAGAAACTTTGAGGGTGGAGTCCAGCAACCTTGGTTTTTATCACCTCTAGGTGATTCTGTTACACATCTAGGTTTGAGAACTAATGATCAAAGCAAACATTCAGCACCATAGACAGTACCATCTATACTACTAAGCCTTGGGAATGACATCTAGTTGCTAAAGCAATTTGTCACATTACTCATAAGGCACTAAATGAGTCATGTGTATACCTTTCACCCAACTAGATTGTAAGTTTCTAGGGAGAAGGATTATGGTCATAGTACTTAACACAGTATCTCCCATATACAATAATGATTGATATGTTTAATGCCAGCCATTATTATGCTCCTACCATTCTGTAAATTTTTTGAAAAATTAACTATGTCTATATTGTTTTAACTCTTTAGAAACTGGTTTATCTCCATGCTTCCCCTTCTGTTATATAGTATGGTGCTGAATTACAAATAGGCTTATAGTAGCAACACTATACAGTGACACACAAATTCAAACTGGTAGAATTTTATAGTATAGAAGAAGGTCAATGTAAGATTCCCCAATTCCAGTCCACAACCTCATATAGACTGGCTAAGAAATCTGTAAGGCCCCCACATCATGATAAATAAATGTGTGGTGATTGGATCCTGACGCAAATGCAGGGACTGTAAGTTCACTGGCTCCAAACAGCCAGTAAAGGATTGATAAGAGATCCGTGCAAACTTGGAAAGAATGTATGTGAACAAGATGTGGGTGCCAGCTAAGAAATTATCTGATTAAATTTTACTTGCCCTACTCTTAATCTCCCTAGCTTGAACTTAGACCACCTATTACTCCGCGGCTGTGCTTGTCTACACACAGCCCCATACTACCTTTTCTCCTGAGTCAGCTAACCTTAGGCACTTTGCCAACTTCCTATTAAGCCTTCTAAATAAACAGAGAAGAGAGCCTCAGGAAGTCTCTTCCTTTAAGATGGCCTCTCCCTCTCCCCTTGACCAAACTTTTGTGTTTTGAGTAGTTGTTCCATGCATTTCAGGTGAGTCCCAGCTAGCCTGAAGACTCACAGGTCAATGCTAAGTGGTTATTAAAATATAAACCCTTATTAAATAAAAAGTTTTACTAAACTGTTAAAAAGACAAAAATTGGAATCTAGCAGGAATATTTTTCAAAACAGAAATTCCTTTCCATTTTGCTGTTTTAAAGCCTATTTACCTGAGGTGTGGCTGTGTGGTCAATTAGATTCTCAGTTAGAGATAAAAGTAAGGCATCCAATTCATCTGTAGCATCCTGTGGAAGACAAAATATATATAGTTGTTAAATTACCTATAAATCAGCAGACTAATTTTTTCCATATCCTCTCAATTTATAATGTTACCCAGGCCTGGTTTATGTTAACCTTTAAACAAAGAGGGACAGTCAGGAAACATGGTTATTGATGATTCCACTTTTGCTTGGAGGGGAGCCTAGACTATAATCAAAACTTTAAAAAGCTAGGTTTATGTGAATTTGCATATAGCTATTCCCTTTGGTGAGACAACACTTGAGTAGTTAAGACTATTCTGGCTCTCAGACTAGAAGGGAGATGTACAAGAGGTCAGCACAGGAGACAGCTGAGTAAAGGAGATGCCTGAATTCCAAATGCTTCTTTACCCAGATATATGGAAGCTTCAGTGTTTGCAAATAAGGTTAATGTGAACCTCCCCCCATAAATGTTAATTAAAACTTTTTATTTAATTAGTATTCATTAATTAAGCACTTTCTGTATTGCAGAGTGTGTATGTGTGTTTGTGGGGCTAGGAAAAACATTTTAAAGTATAAAAGATAAAATTCTAATCTGGAAATAAGAGAAATAATTATCTAACATGTAATATATAACAAAAAAGGTCCTTCATTTATACAATTATATTTTTATCTATGCCTTCAGGCCATGGTGAATCTCCCGTTCATGTTTCAATAGTCAACTTAATTTCAATCACACACATGAAAAACTGTTCTCTCCTCACATCTCCTTCCTCCTATTCCACCGCCACCCTTCCTATGAGTGCCCCAAAGCAGCTTGTGGATAGCTCTAACACAGTGTATTAAAATAAAATTCTCTCTTCCAGTGGACTATAAACAGTCTGAAAAAAGAGATAATGTTGCAATCATTTTTGAATTTCCAAAGCCTAGCATGCTGTCTAGTACATATTATATATGCACTATATCTTTGAACTAAATGTCCTTCTCTGGTCCAAAAACATATCAGTTTTCACTAAACAATTTTCAATGATCAATTAAAGATGTCAGTATATATTTATAGAATTTTAATTAACAGAAATTTGTTCCTGATTGTATCTTTTTCTAACCCAAAAGTCTGAAAAAATTATAACCTAAATATTAACTATACACTGTCTTTGGACAGTGGGACTATACATAATTTCTAATTTTTTTCTTTATATGAAACATTTGGTAAATTTCTATAGTAAATGTGCTTATGTATAAAAGTGCAAAATAGTAAATGTTCATTTCCAAAGATAATTTTTCATTTAACTTGCAAATTAAAACATTCGCTGCATTTCTGTGATTTCTGAACTGCTGAGTGTTTGGCAAGTGGATACAGGAAAGGCAGGAGCTGTGATGAACTGGTTACACTGCAACACAATGCCAGATTGCTGTTATTTCATAAAGTTTATTTCAATCAATAAACATTTAGTGCCCACTATGTACCATGTACTGTTTGAAACACTAAGGAAGCACAGCCAGTACCTAAAACACAAAAATGCAAAGACCACGCCAAAACAAAAATACCAACAAACAGAAAAACTTGAGAAGAAACCCTGAGATACTCTTGTGAGAGATTTGACAATAGGATTCTCCCAAGAGAATTCAGGCTCAATGTTATTCTCCTAGCTTAAGTTCTGGTGTCAATTAGAAATCACCAGATGTCTGTGGTTGTACTACAGGATTCAATTCAGCATGGTCTTTGGAAAAAACTTAAAAAGTAAAAGTATGTTACCTTTAGAACAGAACTATTTTCTGTAGGTGTGATGTGCTTCGGAGCAAGAGAATCTTCAAGGTGAGGCACATTATTCTCATTTAATATAGCACTGGGAAGAAAATATAAATTCACATCATGGAGGACATATACAGGCATAGGCAGCATTTTCAAAGATAGAACTTAGGAAGGAAGGATAACAAATTCATGTAGGGAAGAATAAATTACAACTTGTGAGGAGTATGACAGAAGTCAGTGTCATACTCATAAGCCTTTGTGAAACCCTTCCCCATACACCACATAAGTTTTCAAATCCAGATCAGATTCTTTCACAAATGGGTCAAAATGATGGACTACTTTGCTTTCTAGCTAAATCATAATGAAGGTACAGAAAAGAATTATCTTGAAAAGAAAGACAGATGCACAAAAAATACAGGTCAATAGATTGATTTTTAAAAACTTATCTCACACATGAATGGGAAAGCTCAATGGAAAAGAAATTATATAGAATACCTGGAATATGGGAGAACAGTCAGGAAATGATAAGAAGAAACCACCATTTAAAGACACTGCCTGGAGAGCTCTGCTGCAGAAAGTAGAAGCAATCTATATTGCTCCACATATTACAACAGGACTAGCCAGGTCAGAGGATGCCAGAGAATCTATGACCTATAGGCCTAGCAATAATGACAAGGGTAAGGATAAGGATATCCCAGATAAGGATAACAAGAATAGGAGCAGTCTTACAGATGGCTTCAACACCAGGAAGGAAAGGAGGAAATCTATAGCCAAAAGGTCATCATCCACTAAGATAACACCTCCAGCAGGAAATTCCAGTCCTCTCCAACATCACTGAAAAGTGTGCAAACAGGAGCAGTTCCTGTCCAACACTACAAAGACATTGAGAAAAACAAGAGATAAATCCTAGATTGGAAAAGTCAGATGTAATTAGTAAAATGGAAGCTAGGACTGTTGCATCCACAACACTGAGGCAAACACTGACAAGGAAATAAAAATAAAGAAACAGAGAAGTGATCAAGATATTTCGACTAATGGATACTGGATATTCAAAAAGATAAGGGCTTATGATTATCCAGAACTAAAAAAAAAACACATAGGTCTTCAGATTGAAATACTATCTTGAATACTACCAAGAGTAAAAAAATAAACCTGTTTTAGACATACAGTAATGAAAATGGAGAACCACAAGGATAAGCAATAAAAACCTAAAAGTTACCACAGAGAAAAAAAATAACTGTGCTTCAGAAAGAGGAAAGAATTCAGACAGAAAGAGTTGATATAAGAAACCATGAGCATTAAAAGAAGTGAAGTACGTTTTACGATGAATTCTCCCAACCCTTCAAGAAAAGATTTCTCCTATGTAGTTTACAATACTGCAAAACATGGAAAGAAGCAGATGAAAGGTTTCTGCATCTATCCTGCTCAGCATGTGTCATGACCTAGCAATCCCACTCCTAGGTATACACCCTAAAAAATCCTCAACACGTATGTACATAAAGAAACACATATAATACTAATTTGGAACTAACATTTGTACATTAATAAAAGAATGAATAAATTGTGGTTGACTCATGTAATGGCAGTCAATATGAAGGAATCATGATTCATTTTTTAAAATACAGATATGTCAAAACAAAAACCACTGAACTGTATACTTTAAATGGGTAGACTGTATGATATTTGAATTATATCTCCAAAAAGCTGTTACTATGAAAACAAATTATCCGAACAGATATTTCTCCAAAGAAGAAAAGATGTTCAACATCATTAGTCCTAAGGTAAATGAAATCAAAACCACAATGAGATACCACTCCATACTCACTAGGATGAGTATAGTTTTTTAAGTGGATAATAATAAGTATTGGGAAAAACATGAAGAAATTGGAACCCCCACACATTGCTGTTGGGATGAAAAATGTTGTTAGCTGTTTTGGAAGACAGTTTGGCAGTTCCTAAAAAAGTTAAAAATAGAATCATCACATGACTTAGCAAACCCCTTCCTGGATATATATTCAAGAGAATTGAAATCACATCTATAAAAATTCTTATATGTGAATGTTCATAGCAGCTTTATTCATAATAGCCAAAAAGTGGAAAAAACATAAATGTTCATCAACTGATACATGGATAAACAAAATGTGATATATCTATACCATGGAATATTATTTGGCCATGAAGAGGGATGAAGTATAATACCAATACATACTACCTATATGATGAACTTTGAAAACATTAGGTTAAATGAAAGAAGCCAAACATAAAAAGTCACTTATTGTATGATTCCATGCATATGAACTGTTCAGAGTAGGTAATTCCAACAGAGGCATAAAGTAAAATAGTAGTTGCCAGGTGCTGGGGAAAAGGCAAGGATGAATGGGAGATCAAATGGGTGTGGTATTTCTTCTAGGGGTCATAATGCTTTGGAATTAGATAGTGGTAATGGTTGCAAAACTTGTCAGTGCACCTAAATGCACTGAATTGTATACTTTTTTTTAGAGGTGAAACAAAGAGATAGTTTATTAAAGAGAAAGTACACTCCAAAGAGGTAGGAGCGAGCTCGAATAGGAAAATGGCTCAAGAGCATAAAGGATAAATTTTATGGTATGGGAATTACAACTCAATAAAAAAGTTAAAAGAAAAATGGTCTAAATCTATAATAGCAAAATGTGAAGATATGACAAAGCCTGATATTTGGTACACAGATAATGTATTCTGTAGGTTTTTTTCTATGCCTACAGTATTTCATTTCTAAAAAGGGGATACAGTAATTTTTTAAAAATGTGGTATGGTACAGGCAAAAAAAAAGTTTAGAATTGTATGCCTGAAACCTATGTAATCCTTGCTAACAGATGTCACCCCAATAAGTCTAACAATAAAAATGAATTTAAAAAAAAAAAAAAGTTTAAGAGATAAAGGACAGATCCAGAAATAGACCCAAGTTTAATAATAACAGTATATTTTAAAGGATGCATTTCAAATCCTGGGGGGGAAATAGATTCAAAATATCAAAAGCCATTTAGAAAAATAAATCTGGAAGTAAGTTGGAGTATATTCTATGCTCTTTCGAGCTTTAAGAGTTCAAAGAAACTGTTAGTCCTATCCCCATTATCCTCCTTTTGGAAAAAAAAATTAATGAGGTTATTCTAAAAGGCTCTGATAATAGCAATATTAAAAATGTTGTGGGCCAAATGATGTATTGCAGGCCTGGGCAGACTTTTTCAGGGCGAGGGCTACTTCTTCAAATGTCACATCCCACTAGCTATTTATTTTATTCAGGGGGTCACCCCAAAATTGCTTGGCAGTCCACCAGTGTACGGCAATTGATATCTTACCCAGCCCTGATTTATTGGAATTAGTTAAAAGGTTAAGCTGTAATTCCAGTTTTACCCTGATCACCAATTAGTACATCTATTGAGTAATACCAGTAAAGTTCCACATATAAAACATGCTATGTGCTTAAGTACTATGTTGATTACAGTATCTGAAACTGAATATGATTAATCAAAAAACTCTTCACTGAATACGTTTTCAATATGGGGAAAAAAAAAACATTTTCATTCCCATTCAACAATGTTCAATGTTTCATTGTTCATTCAACAATGCTTAGTTCCAACTAAGCACAGAACACTGGATACACAGTGATGAACAAAACAAATTGGCACAGAGCAGGAGATACAAGCTGGTAAGACAAATAAATGGAATACTAATCATTAAAGAAAACAGAGGCAGTGGGAACTTGGAAAGAAAAGTAAGGAAATTAGCTTGAATATGAGAGCCCATAATAAGAAAGTTTTATAAGAACAAGCCCTTTTTATAAGACAGGACCTTGGATGGCACTAACATAAAATCTCATACCTAAGAGAAAGCCTTACCAAGTACCTTGTAAGATTAAAAATATCATTAAAGGTTGTTTTTGCTCCGCAGTTTGAATTAGTTGAAGAAGAATGAGAATGTAGAGAAACTAATTAGGAGTATCTTCAAATAATCTAAAGCTAGGTATTAACCAGCTATGTAATGGACAGAAGAGTGAATTCAAGCTGTCTTTCAAATAGATACCTTGGAATCATATGGTGATAGTCTGAGGAAGAGGAATAAAAAAGGCCAAAAAAACAAAAAGTTAAGAGGAAAAGAACATAATTTTTATTAAGTCTACCCAGAACTGTACCTGTTTGTGGCAGCATCCTGGACACTGGTGTTTTTATGACTTAATAAGCTATCTTCTCTTGTAACCTAAGAAAATGAAATCATAAACAAACAATAAGTCTTTGTTGAGGATACTGCAGTAATAAGAAACTTACATTTCTTTCCTGTAAAAATAGAAATATCAGTTTGATCAGTCTATGGTCATACCACCCTGAACACGCCCGATCTCATCCAAAAGAGGTAATCATACCTTATCTGTGGAAATACCACTACTGCACCTAGTGCAATCCTATCTTGTGTCAAATTAATAATCCATGCTTCCACTTCAATATACAAGTATATAAATTCACACGTCTTACTATACAGCTCTGTTATTTAAGACACCATGGTGTATTAGTTATATATACAGAATCCCAAAAGATTTATGCCAGAATTTTTTTGAACTTACATGATAGAAGAAGAAAGATATAGTTAAGCTGTATATATTTGGCTTTTTATTTTTCCCTGAACACAAGGAATATTTTAAGAGAGAATTCTAAAAAATATTTTTTCTGAAGATGTCAGTTTTTCCCTCAACTTTATTGAGGCATACATTTTTTTTTTAATTTATTTATTTTTTTTTTGGTAGTATGTGGGTAGTTCCCTGGCTGGGAATAGAACCCAGGCCACAGCATTGAGAGCGCCAGCATTGAAGCCTTAAGCCACTACACCACCAGGGAACTCCCGAGGCATACATTTTTAATGTTTCATGAAGTCAGACAATTAATTTTGCAAACTTCATAGAAAAGGTGTTAACATACCTCATTGCTGAATATCACTATGGTCACCTTCAAAGTACTCCCCTTGGGAAGCTATGCATGGACACCAGCACTTAGTCCACCCTTCAAAGCAATTTTGGAACACTTTTTCTGGAATGGCCGTCAGAGCTGTCACTGTACCCCAAATCTGACAATTAACTCAAGGTTAGGACACCTTACCTAGAGTTGTTTGTATAGACCTGCCAATGTAAGCGTGCAGTGGCAAGTCTGTGAACTTAATTGTGAAATTTTGGGTACGGCGACAGCTCTGATGGCCATTCCAGAAAAAGAGTTCCAAAATTGTTTTAAACGGTGAACTAGACACTGGCATTGGTGCATGGTTTCCCAAGGTGGGTACTTCAAAGTGTTATATACCAAGCAATGAGGTATGTAGCACTTTTTCTAGGATGAGTTCGCAAAATTAATTGTCTGACCTCGTATGATTCGATGAATTTTGATAAACATATAAAGTGGCAAAACCAACACTACAGTGAACATATGTAACATTTTTGCTACCTTCCAAATGTTCACTTGAGGCTCCCAATGCAACCCCATCAAAACCCTTACACATGGCAAACAACAATCTGTTCTTTCTGTAGTTTCATATTAATGAAGTCATTATACCTATCTTTTGTGTTTACCACCTCTTTAGAGTAGCATGATGTTTTTGAGATTCTCCCATGATGTTCCACTTACCACTAATTAATTCCTTCATATGTGCTGCATAGCATTCCACTGTATGGATATACCACCATTTGATTATCTGTTTACCTATTGAGGCACATTTGGGTTACTACTAGTTTTTACCTATGATAATAATGCTCCTAGGAACTTTCCCATACTAGTATCTGTGTGAACCTATGTATTCGTTTCTCTTGGGTAAATACCTAAGAGTGGAACTGTTAGGTCATATGGTAAGTGTATGTTTAATACATGGCCAAATTCTTTTCTAAAGTACTTATTAAACATTTTTTATTCTTACCAGCAATATGCACTGCAGGAGCTCCACCACTGCTAACATAAGAATAGTCAGTTTTTAATTTTAGCTATTTCAGTAAATGTGTCTTTCACCAAAAAGTATGATGTTGACTACAGATTTTTTTTCATAGATGCCATTTATCAAGCTGAAGAAGTTCCATTCTATTCCTAATTTACTGTGAGATTTTATCATAAAAGAGGCTTACATTATGTGAAATGCCTTTCCTACAGGTCTTGAGAAAATTCCCTTTATTTTTGAATATGGTCAACTGTATTGGTTTTGAATGATAAACCAACTTTCTTACTGAGATAAACCCTATTTGGTCATGATGTACTATCATTTTTATAAATTGTTGAGTATGGTTTGTTTGTATTTTGTTAAGGACTTTTGAGTCTATGTTCAAGAGGGCTATTAGTCTAGAGTTATTTTCCTTGTAGTATCTTTTTCTGGTTTTGGTATTGGGGTAATACTAATCTCATTAAGTGAGTTGGGAAGTGCTCTCAACTCTGAAAGAGTTTGTATAGAACTGTTATTATTTCTTCCTTAAATGCTCAGATTTCAACAATGAAGGCATCTGGTCCTGAATTTTTCTCCATGGGAATGTTTTTAACTATAAAATAAAATCTCTTTAATTTAGGGCTCTTCAAGTTATTTTTCTCTTCTTCAAGTCAAGAAAGATCCAAAAGGACAACTGAAATGTAAGGTAATGACAACTATTCCTACCACTGCTACCACATGTAGTTCCAACACTGGCTCAACACTTAGTACATGCTCGGTATGTGCCAGGCACCATTCCATGTCCTTTACATTTATTTTATCTTATTTCATCCTTATAACCCACGTTAAGGTAGAGACTACCATTATCCTTTTTTAAACATAATTAAATAGGCTCAGAGAAATTAACTAACTTGTTAAGTCACAAAGCTAGTAGGCTGTAGATTGGAAATAGGATTCAAACTCAAGTTATCTGATTCCAGAGCCTGTACTGCAATATTTTATATTTATTTTGTAAATATTATGTTTTATGTTTATATTGGGGGAAGAGGATAGATTAAAAGCATGAACAATATTCCATAAGTTCTCTCAGTTATTTTAGAGGCTTGTGTCTGGGTATAGGATGGGGAAAATGCATCTTCTCAACAATGGGATATTTTGAAATCCTAGTTAACATGACTTGGTGAGACAGGCTTCTGCCCTTGTTTAGTATGGAAGATAAGTTTAAAAGTTAGGGGAGCCAAGGAAAAACTGATTTTGAGAGCATGGATGTGATAAACTTCATGGGGGCCTGTCCCACTGTATCCTTTACAATGTTACAGCCAAGTCTTTCACCTTGTAACTTTCACTCTTGTTGATAATAACATCACAATTTTGCCACACTGCGGGTAGGGAGCAGCAGATCAATTAAAAAAAAAAAAAAAAAAAACACAACCTAAAATCATAGGGTTAATATTGACAGGACCTTAAAAATCACTAGATTTTCTAGCTATAAAAGTGGCAAAGATTAGGTACTCACTTTTATAGGAAATTGACTTTTTTTTTAAACTTCTTAAACCTCTAGAGCATCTTGACTCTTACTTTTTATCCTATGACTGCCCTCTCTTAATTTAGCTTGTTTGGGAATACACTTTGCCATCTTAAGCATGATTCTTGGTAATACTTTCTATCTGTAATCACTAGCTAGATCACTCTTGTTTAACATGCATGTATTTTATTCAAGTGTTTTATTTATTCTTCAGGGCCTCTCAGCTCAAAGTTTCATGTTCTTTTCACTTTCCTGGACTACCTTTATTAAAGGAAGCTTACCTTATGCACTGCTTCTACTTGAGCCTTCAAAATGTTACTCTTTAAGTCAGGAGGAACTCTCCTGGCATTCAATCCTGAGCTCTCAATGGCATTATTAAGACACTTCTCAGTCAACTTCACCACTTCTTCCTAGATATTAAAAATATACTGTGAACAACTGTGATAGTTATATGAAAATAGGAAAGGGACTGATGAAAGTTTATATGCAGACAACCCAGAAATTAACGTGTCTTAAGCAGTCATCTCCTATTCTAGGAATAGTGAACTCCTACATGTAATTTCAAACAAAGACTCAATCACAAACATGAAGCATGAATTAATAGGAACCTCTAGAAATCATTGAGCCCAATTTCCTGTCTTTAAGCAATTGAATAACCAATATATTATCTGGGACAAATGCCTAAATTAGCCACACATGAAGAATGTGTGCCATAGTAGCCCCCTACCCCCTTAACCATGGGGACATGCTCTAAGACCCCTACTGGATGCATGAAACCATGGATAGTACCAAACCTTAGTTTTCCTATATACATACCTATAATAAGGTTTAATTTATAAGTCAGGCACAGTAAGAGATTAAAAACAGTAACTAATAAAATATAACAATTATAACAATATACCATAACAAAAGTCATATGAATGTGTACTGTACTCATTCACTTTTTCACTTAAAGGAAGCATTTAATGGCTTTTCTCTGGTATATTTGAATTGCCAGCATCATTACTCTTGGGCTTTGGAGCCATTATTAAATAAATAAGGTTGTTCCTTGAACACAAGCACTGTGATACCATAACAGTCAATCTGATCACCAAGATAGCTTCTAAGTAACTTAACAATTGGGGTGCATATACAGTATGGATACACTGGAGAAACGAATAATTCATGTCCTGAGTAGGATAGCATGAGAATTCATAATGCTACTCAGAACAGCATGCAATTTCAAACTTATAAATTATTTATTTCTGGAATTTACCATGTAATATTTTCAGACCATGGCGGACCGCAGGTAATTAGAACCATGGTAAGTGAAACCACAGATAAGGAGCGATTACTGTAATTAATTTCAGCTAGATTTTAAGTTAGGCCCTACACAGGCTAATTCCTATAATTCTGGCACTGTCACCAGGATAGATGATTATGTTATATAGCCGCAAACAGGCCACTCTCATATACAGACTTATAAAAACAAGAGGAAAATAATCAAAGGTGATTGTACATATTTACTTATAAGACTTTATCACACCACTGATTATGACAGTGAAAATTAGTGACAATCTAAATGTCTAATATGAGACTGAGTAAATACACTGATGACACATGCATGCAATTTAATTATAGCTTATAATGTGTCACTGAAATAAAGAAAGATGTTTACAATTGATTAGTTTTTTGAAAGTGTTATTGCAGTTTTATTTTTTTAAAACACATTTAAAAATTTGGAAGTATATATCTTTAAAAATGTTAAGTGTAGTTATCTCTTAATAGATAATGCAGGATTTATAATTTCTTGCTTTTTAAAATTGGCTTTCATTTTCTACAATTATTGTGTTCGTACTATAGAAAAAATTATTGCAATACAAGTTGAGTAACAGCTATAAAGTGTTTTCACTTTATTTTCTTACTACACATAACTCCAATGGCACCCAGTTACTATGCTGCTGATACGTTGCCTCAGACGGCCAAAATGTGGCCAACAGAAGACCAAAAGAATTAAAAGGACACCCTAATTCCTAAATACACCAAATGAGACCTGATCTGAAGTGACTCAAACTCTACTGTGGAGTAGTCCTTGGCTGTGGGAGGACCTTAGTTATGAGCTGATACCAGAGGTTAAAGCCAATCCAAAGTCTGCTTTAAGTTCTCAACCAGCATAATGGACAATCACACTTCTTCTCCCCTCCCCAAGATTCATAAGGCTTCATTTATTTTATAGGTTCATTGCAGTCCTCCACTAAATTTTAGCCAAATTCATTTCTAACCACTTAAAGCTTTCATCTAAAGTTTTTTAATCCTTCTGTCTCTGACTCTTCATTCCCTTACTTCATAGAGGTAGTAAAAAACTAACAATGTGAAAGCAAATAGACCAATAAAATGGAAAAATATATTTTTTTTTCTTTTTTTCTTTTTTTTTTAAATTCATTTTTATTGTTAGACTTATTGGGGTGACATCTGTTAGCAAGGATTACATAGGTTTCAGGCATACAATTCTACAGTGCATTGTAAACTTGTTGTATAGTAAGTTCACCACCTAATGTGACTTCTCTTTCCATCACCTTATATTTAGCTTCCCCCACTCCTCTCCCACCCCCTCCCCTTTCTCCCCACCCTAACCCAATCGTCCCCAAATAAACATTAAACTATTGATTGTGTCCATGGGTTGTTTGTTCATTTCTTTTTTTCTTTGCTTTCAGTTTTATATTCCGCATATGAGTGAAATCATGCAGTTCTTTGTTTTTTCTGTCTGGCTTATTTCACTTAGCATGATGATCTCCAAGTCCATCCATTTTGTCGCAAATGGCAATATTTCATCTTTTCTTACAGCTGAGTAATATTCCATTGTGTATATGTACCACAGC
>PVJL010011011.1:0-29657 GCA_004026885.1 Lyroderma lyra
TCTCTGCTCCCTTCCCTCTCCCCGACTCGCCCCTTTCTCGCCAGCCTTCAGGTTTACTTGCGATTTGTGGATTTCTCAGCAGCCGGTTTGTCACTCAGGGTCCGCTTTCTTGGCTCCTGGTCGGCCGTTCAATTGTGTTTTCTGGGAGAGGCTTTAGGAACCTCCTCTCCAGTCGCCATCTTGTCTTCTCTCCCCTTCACATTCTTAAGTTTATTCCTAGGTATTCTTTTTATTGCAGTCACAAAAGGTATTCTTTTTCTCATTTTTTTTCTGAAGTTTCATTGTTGGTATATAAAAATGCAATTGATTTTTGTACATTAATTTTTGTATCCTGCAACTTCACTGTATTCATTTATCATTTCTAATAGTTTTCTGGTGGAGTCTTTAGAATTTTCTATAAAAAGATCATGTCATCTGCAAAAAGTAACAATTTAACTTTTTCTTGCCCAATTTGGATGCCTTTTATTTCTTTATCTTGCCCCATTGCTCTGGCCATAACTTTCAATAGTATCTTGAATAACAGTGGTGACAGGGGACATCCCTGTCTTGTTCCTGATTTTAGGAAAATAGACTTCAGTTTTTCCCCATTCATTATATTAGCTAAGGGTTTGTCATCTATGGCCTTCCATACTCATTTTATTAAGTATTTTGACAATAAATGGGTGTTGTGTGTTGTTGAATGTTTTCTGCATCAGTTGATATAATCATATGATCTTTATTTTTTATTTTATTTATGTGGTATGTCACATTGATTGATTTGCATATGTCAAACCATCCTTGTGGCCCTGAGATGAATCCCACTTGATCATAGTATATAATCTTTTTTAATGCATTGTTGTATTCTATTTGCTAGTATTTTTTTTTTTAGGATTTTTTTTTTTTTTGGAAGGGGTAGTTCCCTGGCCGAGAATTGAACCCAGGCCTCAGCATTGAGAGTGCCAAAGCTTAGCTACTACACTACCATGGAACGCCCTCGTTTAGAATTTTTGTATCTGTTTTCATCAGAGATATTGGTCTATAGTTGTGTGTGTGTGTGTGTGTGTGTGTGTGTGTGTGTGTGTGTGTGTGTGTGTTATCTTTACCAGGCTTTGGTATTAGGGTAACATTTGCCTCATAGAATGAGTTGGGAAGTATTGCTTCTTCTTCAACTTTCTGGAAGAGTTTGAGGAAGGTAGGTAATAATTAATTCCTCCTTGAATGCTTGATAAGATTATTTGGTAAGACTGTCTGGTCCTGTGCTTTTGCCTTTGGGGATGTTTTGGATGATTGTTTCAAGTTCATTACTGTTCATTGGTCCATTTAGATTATCCAGTTTCTCCTTGGTTCAGTCTAGGTAGACTATATGTTTCTAGAAACTTGTTCATTTCTTCTAGGTTGTTAAATTTGGTGGCATATAACCTGTCAGAGTATTTTTGTATGTTCTTTTGTATTTTTGTGTTATCAATTGTAATTTTTCCCTTTTCATTGTAATTTTGGTTATTTGTGTCTTTTCTCTTTGTCTGTTGATGAGCTTAGCCAGGGGTTTGTCAATTTCATTGATTTTTTTTTTTTTTTTTAAGAACCAGCTCTTTGTTGCATTAATTTTTTCTATTGTGTTTCTTTTGTCTATTTCATTGAGTTCTGCTCTAATTTTTATTTTTTCCTTTCTTCTGCTGACTTTAAGCTTTTTTTGTTCTTTTTTGTTTCAGTTTTTTAAGATGGGCTGTTAAGTTGTTTACTTGTAATTTTTATTTTTTCTTGAGATAGGCCTGTAACAATATAAATTTCCCTCTTATTACAGCTTTCACTGTGTGTTAATAATTTTGATACATTTTATATTGCTTGTCATTAGTTTCTATGTATTTTTAACCTTTTTATTTCTTGGTTAATCTAGTCATTTTAAAATAACATGTTGTTTAATCTCGACATATTTTTTTTCTGCTTTCTTTTTGCAAGTAATCTTCAATTTTAAAGCTTTGTGGTGTGAGAATACACTTGGTATGATTTCAATTTTCTTAAATATGCTGAAGCTAGTTTTGTGTCCCAGCATATGGTCTATGCTTGAGAATGTTCTATGTGAATTAGAAAAGAATGTATAGTCTTGTGTTGTAGATGGATTGTCAATTCTGTCCAATTTCTGTAATGTATAATTTAAAGCTTATATTTCTTTATTTATTTTGTGTTTGAATGATCTGTCCATTACTGTCAAGTGGGTGTTTAGGTCCCCTACTATAATTGTGTTTTTGTCAGTTTTTCCTTTTAGTTCTGTTAGCAGTTGCTTTTTAAATTTTAATGCTTCCTTATTGGGGGCATATACATTAATGAGTGTCATGTATTCTTGTTTTATTTTTCCCTTTATCATTATGAAATATCCATCATTGTCTCCTATTACTCTTTTTATCTTGAAGTCTGTTTTATTAGATATAAGTATGGTTACAGCAGATTTTCTCTGGATGGCATTTGCTTAGAGTATTGTTTTTCATCCTTTTACTTTGAGTCTGTGTTTGTCCTTGTGTCTCTTGGAGATTGCATATGGATAGGTTTGGTTTTTAATCCAGTCTGCTACTTTGTGCCTTTTTATTGATGAGTTCAGTCTATTTACATTTAGTGTGGTGATACATATATAAGCATTTCCTTTAACCATTTTATCTTTTTTTTTTTTTTTTTTTTTTTTTTTTTTTTTTTTTTTTTTACTATTTGTCTTAGTTCTAAGTTTTTCTTTCTTTCTTCCTTTTTAGTAGTTGCAATGAGGTTTATGGAAAAGAAAGTTTCATATATGTAGTGGCTCCTTTTCTTAAGCATGTTTCTTATCTCTGTTCCTTTTTGGAATTTTAAACCTTTACTTCCTTTCTTTTATGCTGTTGTTGTCAGTGTTTCCCCATTTATTTTGACTTTTTGTTTCAGGTCAAATAGCCTCCTACAGTATTTCCTGAAAAGCCAGCCTTGTGCTGGAGAATTCCCTCAGCATGTGTATGTCTGAAAGGGTCTTTATTCCTCCTTCATATGTAAAGGATAATTTTGCTGGACAAATTATTCTTGACTGGTAATTTTTTTCTTTTTCAATATTTTGAATATTTGATTCCAGTCCCAACTGACTTGTGAAGTTTCTGCTTAGAAGTCTGATGATAGCCTGATGGGATTTTCTTTATAGGTTGCAATCCTCTTTTCCCTGGCTGCCTTGAAAATTCTTTCTTTGCCCTTGAATTTTGACATTTTCAGTATAATGTGCTTTGGAGAAGGTCTGCTTGAATTAAGGTAGTTAGGGGTCCTGTTTTCTTCTTGAATTTGGGGTCCCAATTCTTTCCATAGGTTTTGAAAGTTTTCTTCTACAATTTGTTTGAGTATGTTCTCTGTGGATTTCTGCTCTGCTCCTTCTGGTACTCCTATTATTCTTATGTTGCTCTTTCTAGTGGTGTCAGATATTTCTTGTAAAGTTCTTTCATTTCTTTTTACTCTGAAATCTTTCTGTTCTTCCTTCTGTGACATTTTCATATATGTATCTTCTATATCACCAATTTCTTTTCCTCCATCTGGTCGGCCCTGCTTCCTATGCCAGTTATTTCACTTTCCATTTCTTTTATTGCATTGTTTATTTCTAGATTTTCTATTTGTTTTTTATAGTTTTAATTTCTTTGTTAAAGTATTCCTTTTGTTCACTGATACCCTTTCTGAGATCATTTAGTTTCTTCTCTGTACTCTGCCAATCTTCTTTGATGTCTCTGAGTGTTTTCAGAATTGCAGTTTTGAATTTTGTGTCACTCAGATCATATAATTCCATATCTTTCAGTTCCTTTTCTGGAGATTTTACATTTTCTTTCTGTGTATCTTTGCACCCTAGCATACTCATTGTTCTCTTCCTGGGCATAAGGACTTTTCCCCTGGCAAATATGAAGAGGTCTTATTTTCATTTACCAGTTAGTGTCACTGTAGCATCTTACAATATTTTTGCTTTGTTATTTAGTCTTTTCACACTGTGAGATTTTCTGGAAGTTGGACTTCTCTGCTTTGACCCAGTTGCCTTGGTTTCAGTGCACCTCTTCTTTGGGAGATTGCAGTGGGCAGTGGTATTCTATGCATCCAAAATCCCAGTGAGTGCTAGGCCTGCCATGCCTGTGTATTGCAGTTGTACTGAGCCCCACTGCCAATTTCAGCTGGAAGGGTGGTGGCAGAGTTTGTTGAGAAAGGTGAAGGCTTCTTTGCAGCAAAGGTTAATGGCACTTTCTGGGTTTTTGGTTGACTTTAGACTCTAGGTGGAGTTGGGGGTGGTGAGATTTGGGAGAGAGTTAAGGGAAGCTACCAAGCTCCATATCCATGGGTATTGCCTGGCGGTGAGGGCAGTGTGTTTTGTAACTGCTGTGTGTCCCAAGGTTGCATACTGAGCTCAGCTGTAACACAAGCTTGTGTCTCCAGCAGGAGTGCACAGGGCCAGTGTAGGCACATGCCGTCAGCTCTGTTTTTTTTTCTTTTCTCCTGAGTCCATGGTTCATGTAGGATTGTATTTTTCTCTAGTCAGCATTTCCACGGCCACTGGCTCTTAGTCTCCAGCTCACCCAGGGTCATGCTGTAAATGAGTCAGTGCTGCTGCACCCCTTGGTTGCTGGCTCCAAGCTCTTTCAGGCCTGTGCATGTGTGCCTTCTGGCTGTGGCCTTAGCCTGCCCAAGGCCATGTAAAACACTATGTAAGGTACCTCTACTTTGTCCTAACTCACCCAGGACCATGTACTCAGGCCCTAAGTCACACAGGGTCACACCCACTTCAGCCACCCACACCTCTGCCTTTGTCAGCTCTGGGCTCTCAGCCCACCCAGGATCAGGCTGTATTTTGACCCATGTTCTTAGGCTCCCAACTCACTCCTTTTTCTGCCTGGCTTTGGGTCATGAACCACAGTCCTGTCTGTCCCCTTCCCCTCTCTCCTGTTCAACTCCCTTTCTCTCACCTTTAGGTGTTTTCTTGTGATGAGTGGTTCTCTCAGCTGAGGCTATGTGCTGCTTAGGAATTCTCTAGTTGGATTTTAGATTTTTGTTTGTTGTATCTTCTAGGAGAGATTTCAAGAGTCTCCTCTCATATTGCCATCTTGATGACATCTAGATGAGCATTTTAAATTTTAATAATTATGTATTCATCTTAATGTATATTAGAATATAAATATTTCCAATACATGCTGCCCATGATTTCACAAATATTGCTTAGAACAAGCCTAAATTGATTAAAAATATTAAAAAAGAGTTAAAGAAAAATATTAAGTAAATAATAATAGTAGAGGCACTTGGCAGAAGAATATGGCTCCAAAATTCAGAACAAGATAGATGAATGGCTGAAGAGGAAAAAGCACTAAAGAGTCATTTATTTTGTTTACTCAATCATTTATTCATTCAACAAGCATTTACTGGATAACAAGTTTGTTTCAGGAATCATGTTAGATACGATATTGATAAACAGGATATAGCTCTTGCATTCAAAGAGCTTACATAAAAGTAAATATACAATAGCAATTTAGTATAAATAAGCACAGAGCATAGTGAGGATATATGGGAATTAGCAGGTTATGGAGACAAGCACAGTGGGAATTTGGGAAGATTTAAAAGAAGAGGTGACACTCATGTAAACGGGAGAAAGGAGGGAAAGAGTACCAATTTGAGGCCAGTAGGAACAAAGTGTAAAAGTGAGAAATAGCAGATGTAAATGTGTAATTATTGGTTGGGACAGGGAAGGATGAGAGAGTATTCAGCTGCTAGAGTATAAAATACAAGGTGAAAATGTAGGGAGCTAAGGCTGGGAAAATCTGTGGGACTGGATTAATGTACTCCATGAAACGGTGTTTGAGCCATTTTCTTTAGACAGATTGGCTTTGTTTCTGGGCTAGAGGGTAGATTGTTGAAATCCCAGTTCTGCTACTTAAGAAAAAAACAACTGTGTATCAGTGGGTAAGTTGCTATAATCTTTCTGAGCTTCAGTTTTTTTCATGTCAGGTAGGAAAATTAATAGTAACTCTGCATTAATTATGGAAGGTTAGATGAAATATCATTTATAAATCACTTTTCATGGTGCTTGGCACACAAAGTAGGTCTCATTTCTTGATTGTGCTTTCCTGATTTTCCTCTTTAGAGATGTTAGCCACATGCTTATAATATGAGCTGGTCTGTACGACCCTCTCATTTCATTTTCATAGTCAACAAACTTTTAAATAATATGTATCATGTAGCAGACCTTTTACCTATTTTATTTTACTTAATTTATACAACAGTCTTAATGACAAGATTACTGTGTAGTAAAAAGTCAAGTGAAAAGGGCAGTGCTGCTGTACTACCCAGACTTCAGCTAGAGGAACTATCCTATGCTTTTTATATAACACTTAAGGTATAATGGGTGCCACATTTCCTTATTTTTTTTCATAGATAAAATAACATCAAGAATTGTTTCCCTGAATATGTGGAAGGAAAAGGAAATAAAGACATAGGATCTATATGTTAGGAATTTGCTCCATTAACTTCTGCTAGCCTGTGAGTATCGAGGCATTATTAGTATTTTTCAGAATATAGCAGTTTTTTCTCCCCAGATTTTTAAAATTTTAATTTAGTAAAAAAACACATAGAAAATCTACCATCTTAACCATTTTTAAGTGTACAGTTTCATAGTGTTGAGTATATTCACATTTTTGTGAAATAGATCTCCAGATACTTTATTTTTTTATCAAAAGAAATACTATATATGTGTTCATTTTGTGATAATTTGCTGGCTTGTGCACTTTTCTGTGCTTATGTTACACATCATGAAAAAAAATTTTAAGTGATAATATTGAATAAAACCTGTAATTCTCTCAGTTAATTTGTTGGTGAATAATCCTATAGGCTGTAGAAATGAGAGATAAGTTTCTTAAATGTGAAACAAAAACAATATTTTAATAATCCTGTATGCAAATTAAAAGAGGAAAGAGATTAGTTCAATACTAAGACATCTTAACTAGCATAAAAAAGAATAGAGAGGTATTCTGGTCCAAATATGATGGCATAGACTCATTTTTCCCTGCCCCTCCCTACTAAGTACAACTATAACTCCTGGAAAAATAAAAACTCTTTTGTTCCCGTGATCCTTGAAACTCCTTTTACCAGTGACAAGCATTGGTGGCCAGGGAGTCTCCCGCAAGCAGGATCCCTCCAGAACCAGTGAGCCAGCCTGGAAACAGCTTTGTGTCCATGAGCCTAAGAAGCTTTTCCCCCACACAGACTGCCCAGGCTGCGCTGGAAGAAAGGTTCTTGCCACAACTAGTGACCAAGTGCAGAAAATGTCCTCATTTTTCATAGAAACTCCCCACCACCACCAGAAGCACCACACCAAGGAGCCTGGGGGAAAATAACTTCTGCCATTATAGGTAGAACAAGCACAGACCAGTGTGAGCCTCGGAGGCACCAAATACTTCAAGCAGATCAAAGCACAACAAAAGCTCTGAAAATTCAACTGTTATTGGAACTACAGCACACAAAAATAGGCCATGACCTACACATTAAACCCAAACAAGGAGGCTGCCTGTTAAAATAGAGAATTTACACATGACTAGAGTTTACAATTGCCAAAATATCCAGGGTACATTTTAAAAATCACCCGTAACACTACGAACCAGGAAAATATCTTGAATGAGAAAAGACAAGCAAATGATGCCAACACTAAGATGAATCATATGTTGGAATTATCTGACAAAGATTTTAAAGAAGCCATTATCAAAATGCTTCAGTGAGCAATTATGTACATGCTAGAAACAAATGAAACAATAGAATTTGCTGTAAAAATAGAAATTATAGAAAAGAACCAAATACAAACTAAAAATGTATTAATAGAAAAAAATCTGCAAGTAATTATGATGAATGAAAAATAACTAATCTTGAAAAATTACATGCTATATGATTTCATGTATTTAAAATTTTTTGAAATGATAAAATCAAAGCAAGTGGGACCCTTTAGTGGTTGTCAGGACTTAGGGTTTTGGTTCAGGGAGGGTTGCAGAAGGAAAGTGTGTATGGTAATACAAGGGCAAAACAAGAGATCCTTCGGGATGATGGAACTGTTCTGTATCTTGACTGTGGTGGTGGATACAATGCTACATAGGTGATCAACTGTATAGCTCTAAATACAGAAATGAGTACAAATAATACTAGAGAAATTTGAATGAGATCAGTGGATTGCATCAATGTCAATTTCATGGTTATGATGCTGTACTATAGTTACCATGGAGTAAAACTGAATGAAGAGTTCACAAGATCTCTTTGGATTATTTCTTACAGCTCCATATGAATTTATAATGATCTCAAATTAAAAGTTTAGTTAAAAATTTAAAAAGATAACCTATGTTACAAATACTTAACTAAAATGAAATTTGTGAAATAGAGAAAATATAATTTTATTATAACTATGGTTTTGCTTTGTTTTATGTTACTGCTAGTGTTGGGATAAACTTTGAATATAGAAGCTCTGTTAATATAAGTATAATTTTGAAAGTTTCATTTTTGAGCAATTTAAAGATACAGAACCCTAAGATTTACTGCAGAGGTTAATGTAGCTTCAAAGTTAGTATTATATTTAGCAGTTAAAACAATATTGGTTTTGTAACTCCATTTTTAAATCTATCAATTATTAGAAATGAATTGCCATGGATGTCCATTTTTTAAAGTGCAATAAAAGTCTACATGAATTAAATGAGAAAAAAGAAATCCTGTATTAGTTCCCACTCAGCAGTGTTGGCCAGAAGTCCAATATCAATTGCTTTGTGGGATCCTTTCACCTCCCTTTGAGTATAGCAGAATCTTGGGGTTCAAACAGTCCAGAAAAAAAACAGCAGGCCTCTGGTTTTGAGGCTCTAGAAACAAAGCTCTCATTGCTCCTGTTCCAGGAAAGTGTGACCCATTCAAAAGTGAGCTCTGCCATTTCCTGCATGCCCCCCATACCAAGTTCTGCTATGGGGCTTTTCAATGAGGTTCTTAGGGCTGTAGTGCCTAATATCCAAATCTTCACACAGATACCATCATCCAGGCCCTGTCATAACTTGGGTACTCTGTGTGAACAAAGGTGGAACTAGAAATATGGTGGGTCTATTTTACTCCTTCCTTTGAAGGAAGCTGTACAACTTACAACTTCCTCTCTGTTTGACAACTCATCCCATCTCCATGGTGAGTTTTAGATAAACTTCAGTGTATATTGGAATCACCTAAGTGCATATTAAAGCTGCCTGCTTGAAACCTCCTGGTTCCTTGTTTTATTAATCCACTGCACTGAAAGGTAAATAACAAAGTAATTTGAGATATGCACATAAATTTTTTTTGTTTTAGAAAAGGTGGGGTAGGCATCCTGATGATCCCAAATATCCCTTTTGGCTGTGGTTCACCTTTTCTATTAGAAACCAGTTGTTCAACTTAGGTCTAATCTGAGCAACTAGGGTCTCCATAAACATAAGATGGAAACATTGAAGGAACAATGTACAACTGGGGAAGAATAAATTCAGAGATAATCTTTAAAATATTTAACAACTGGCTTAGCCTGGACACTAATCAACCAGAAGAGACATTAGTGCTAGAGCAGGGTTTTAGATGCCCTTGTTGGGCTGATTTGTGGGAAAGTCTAGCCGAGTCTTGGAAGAGGGCCCAGAATAGTGGTAGAGGTGGTTGGAGAGCTTGAGTATTAGATAACTATTTATTGGCAAGTGTGAGAATATTTCAATATTTTTACAGTCAGTAAAGCTGAAATACTGCATAGAAGTTTCATATAAACCCTGAATTATTTTCTTCCTCTCTGATGAAGCTACCTGTTAAACATACTCTTTGCTGTTATATAAAGTCTAAAGAGGATTTCTGAAAAACCATTACTTATTCTGAGGTTAGGGTAGAATTTGTGTTTTGCTTGGGTCAATTCAGCCCAGACAGGCACTTTGCTAGGTGCTGAGGACCCTGTGTACCTGCCCTTTAGGAGCTTGTACTCAGAGAGGGAGACTGACATACAAGCAATGATCATACAGTGTTATAAGTGCAATGATAGAGGAAGAAATTATAGACTAGCCTAGGGTTGAGGATCAAGGTTCAGAGTAAGCTTCCAGCAGAAGATTGTTTGAAATGAGTTAAAAGGCAGAAATACAAATTACCCATATGAAAAAGATTAAGGAGTAGGAGGGCCAAAGAGGACATTCCAGGCAGAGAAAAAAGCATGGTATAAACAGGGAATTCTGAGTATAGGTCTATATTGATAGAACATGAAATAAAGAACAGGAGAGGTTGTTAGAGCCTAGATCATAGAGTGCTTGAATGTAATGCTAAGTAGCTTGAAATTTATCTTGTAGGCCATCAGTTCCTAAGCAGTGGTATGCATACCCCTTGGGGTACATGCTGGGCCATTTACGGGTATGAGAAAAATAATCAGTAATGGCTAAAAACAAGTAAAGTAAAAAAATGCAAAACCTTGTTTATGGAATAATAAGTGTTAAGTTTGAATCACTGTTAATGGAGACATTTCAAAATTAGATCACATTAGCAAAGGATGATTGGTGAGGGTGTGGCTATGAACTCTTCCCCCAAACTGCTCTCTACCAATCATTACCTACAGTTTCAGAACAATCAATTTGTGATGTTTTGAGAACTTTCCAAAACATATAAGTACATCCATAGCCAGACTGTTTGACAGTCATTGACTGAGTAAAAGTGCATGTGTTGTCTTTAATTGTGATTTATTTCAAGTAGTTTTCTTTTAGCTTTTTTTTACTTACTGTTTGACATAATTTCAGTTATTATTATCATGATTTTTAAGCTTGTCAGTTATGGATCAATGGTTGAAAACTGGAATGGTTAATAAACCAAAAAGTGATGTGGATTATAACCTGTTGCCAAGTACTTCTCAAAACATGTTCACAGCTATGAGTACAACCACATCAAGAGGTAGTATAAAAGTGAGTGCCTCAGATCCTACACAGAAGAAAAGGAAATACTCTGAAGACTACATTGCGCACAAGTTTTCATTTGTAGGGGATGTTGACTGTCCTTAGACTGTCCTTTGTGTGTTGTGTGTGGGGAAATATTGTCCAACAGTCATATGAAACCCTCTCTACTCAGGTAACATTTAGAAATTAAACATCCTATGTATAAAAACAAAGAAATAAATTACTTTTGGCACTTAGAGAAGCATCCAACTGTCACTTCCTACATGACATCAGGAAAGGAAGACAATGAGAATGCAATTGAAGCTTCATACCATATTGCTTACCGCATAGCTAAATGTGTTAAAAAAAAACACACCATAGCTGAAAATCTAATTTCTCCTTGTATAAAGGATACTTTTTTTGGTATGTTTGGGGAACAACGTGTCTGGAAAATCAATAATATCTCATTTTCAAGCAATACAATGTCTCAACAAATTCAGGAAATGTCTGATGATGTTGAAGCTGTAGTAGTAAACAGAATTAGCAAAAGTAAATTTTTTTCCATCCAGGTTGATTAAAGTGTAGATGTTGCTGATTTAACTATTTTTCTTGTCATCACAAGGTACTTGATAGGAAATAAAATTTAGTAAAAATTTAGTAAAACCTGTTGCTTTGTTACTGAGCATACAACAGATAAAGATATTTTTAGTGCAGTCAATGGTTATTTCATTGAAAAGGACATCAGTTGGTCAAATTGTTGTGGTGTATGCACTGATGCGGGCAAATGTGTCATGTATCAGGTTGTTTTATAGGCCTATGTGGCCAAATTAAAGAAGAAGCTTCCCATGTACCATGGAGTCACTGCTGTATTCATAGACAAAATCTTGCATCTAAGTCTCTTCCTAGTGAATTGAAACATGTTCCTGATGAAGCTGTAAAAGTTGCAAATTTCATTATTTCATGATCATGCAACTCCAAATTGTTTAAAGCACTTTGTTGAAGAAATGAACAGCATTCATAACACATTACTTTTGCATGTGGAGATAAAGTACCCAGCTCATAGCAAAGTACTTACATAGATGTTTGAATTTAAACATGAAATCCAGGTATTTTTTGAAGACCATCATCTTCCTCTTTCTTCAAAGTTTCAGAACAGTGATTGGCTTCAAAGTCTTGCATATTTATCAGACATTTTTCTAGAAATAAACAAACTTGGGACTTCAAAACAACTCAATCACTATATTCAAAATAACTGAGAAAATTGAGTCAATGATTTAAAAACTGGACTAAGGGAAAGTGTGTATTGAAAGAGGTTAGTCTGAAGTTTTTGAAACTCTGCACAACTTCTTATCTGAGAATGATTTGCACCTATCTCAAAATGCAAAAGAGGATATTGTAAGTTACTTGTAAGGTTTTAAAGTGTCCTTTTATAAATACTACCCTCAATGTGGAAAAGAAAACAACTGGATTGTAGATCCCTTCAATGAAGAGTTCTTCAAAGAAGGTGACCTGTCAATCAATGAAAAAGAGCCATTAACCAAGCTTTCAACTGATTCTTCTTTAAATTCTGATTGTAAAAGAAAGCATCTTATTACCTTCTGAGTAGATGTTATTGAAAAATGAACAGTTCAGTGAGAAGGCACTCAAATACCTCTTGCCATTTACTAATACTGAACTAATGGAGAGAACTTTTTCTTCTTACAACTTCATAAAAAATAAGTACCACAACAAGCTTAATGCAAATCTGGATTTCAGACTATATCTTCCATCTTTTGAGCCTGATTTCAAGAAACTAAGTGCATCAAAGCAAGCTCAAAGATTTCACTAACAATGTTTCAATTGACTGGTGATCTGCATAACAATTATTACAGACTTTTCAGATAACACAAATAAATATTATTATTAATAATAAATTAAAAGTTTGTTAAATAGTTGATCATCATTATCAATATTTAACTGTGTTATGAATATTATAAAATTAAATTGGTGGTTTGTACTTTTAGTGTAGTAAATTTCCTTTCTTAATTCATTACCTCATTTCCACTATTTTATATTAAGATAAGCACTGAACAAAAGTGTCCAAATTTAAAGACAGCTGTTTTAAAAGCAAGGGGTACAATTTATAGAAATGGGTTTAAAAGGGCTACACAAGTGGGAAAAAGTTGGGAATCACTGCTGTAGTTCATAGGGTGCCAGTGAAAAGTTTTAAGTAAGACATTAACCTAACCATATTTTCATTTCAAGAAAATTAGTCTTGTTAGTAGAGCCACTGCATTGCATCAAATAAGTGATTTTTACCCAGAGTTATGAAATGTGGCAGTCATACTTAGCTGCACTATGAAAGATGGATTTGAAACGGATAAGACTGGAAGCAGGATAGCCTTTTAAAGAGAACTATTACAATATTCCAGACAAAAGATAATAAGGCTCTGAACTAGGGCAGCAGTAATAGAAAAATATAATTCAAAGAAAATGTAGAAAGTTAAAGTAGCAGGACTTGGCAGGACTAGATGTAAAGGAGGAGTGAGAGGAAAAAATGAAGGATAGCTCTCAGGTTTCTGGTTTGAGTGGCTGGATGTTATAATCAAGTAAAGAAAGCATAGCAGATAGGATATTAGAAAGATTGAGATAGGAAGGTTATAAGTGGGGATTTGGACAGAGAGAGGTGTAGGTGTCCAGCGGACAGTTAAATATATGCCATAAGCTTAGGCAGGACTAACTACATAATTTGCAAGTTTCAGTGCAAAATTAAAACGCAGAGTCATTTGTTTAAAAATTATTGATAATTTTAAGGCAGCATCAGCATTAAACCAAGTGCAGAACACTTCTAAGCATGGGATCCTTTGAGCCTGCATAGGGTGGTAGATAGAACTTTGCAAAAGAATCAGGGTGGTAGATATAAATTTGAGAATCACTGGAATGTAGATGGTCTTTTAAATCATGAGAGTGGACAAGATTATCCAGTAAACTTTTAAAGTTAGAAGGGTTGAGGATAAAGTCCAAGGAACACCAGTAGTTAAAGAATAGACAGAAGGAGAAAAGCCCTCAATGGCAACAATGTAGGCAAGAGATGTAGAAGTTACAAGAACATATTTTGTATGCAGACTGCTAGAAAATATATTTCTTCTTCATAATTGTAATAACAGAAGCAGAAGGAAACCCTGAAAAGAACAGTGTCCTGGAAGCCAAAGGAGTAGAGAACTTCATGGAATTTGATTACCAATATTAAATACAATAAAAAGGGCCAAGAAGGTAACATCTGAAACTTAGCTATTGGACTTGACAATCAAGAAGCAGGTTTATTTCTCATAGATACAGAGAAGAAACTAATGGTTACCAGATGGGAAAGGGGTTGGGGGGCTGAGTGGAAAAGGTGAAGAGATTAAGAAGTATAAATTGGTAGTTACAAAATTGTCATTGAGATGCAAAGTAAAGCATAGGGAATATAGTCAATAATATTGTAATAACTATATATAATGTCAGGTGGGTACTAGACTTATCAGGGGGATCACTTCTTAAATTATATAAATGTCTAACCACTACACTGTACACCTTAAACTAATATAAAATAATATTGAATACCAACTACAATAGAAAAATAAAAAGGAATGGAAACCAGATTTCAATTGATTAGAGAGTCAGATGGAGAAAGTAAATGTGTGTATATTAACCTTTTAACATTTTATTGTGAAAGGAAGAGGGGAGATAGGAGGAGGCAGGAAAGAAAAAGGTGTAGCATACTAGATTGTTTTAGCATATTTGTAGAAGAAGCAGTAGAATGAGAGGTAAAAAGATGTTAGAGAAAGGATAAGGTGAAAGGGCTCAGAGGAGACAGGAGAAGAGATTCCTTATCCTTGAAGCTAAAAAAGAAAAGGCAAGGATTAGTGTACATAGTAGTAAGGAGGTGGCAAGCTGAAAGAATTTATGTCAGAAAGCATACATTCTTTCTTTTAAAAGATTTTTAAAATGGTGAAATGTAAGTACCATACAAAAAGTATTTACTCATAAATCTTAAGTGTATAGCTCAATGGATTATCACAAAGTGAAGACACATATATAAGTATCACTCAGGATAAGTATTAAACAGTATTTTCAGTCAGGATGGCAGACTAAGTAGATACTGTGTTTGCTTCCTCTCATGAACACATCAAAGTAACAAGTAAACTACAGAACAACCATCATTGAGAATCACCAGAAGTCTAGTAAACCAAATCCCTACAACTAAAGACATATAGAAGAAATCATCTTGAGACTGGTAGGAGGGGCAAAGATGTGGAATGGACTACTCCCAGACCCACGTATGACTATTACAAATTGAGAGGTAGTGGCTAGGCTTTGGTGCTCTCAACACTGCAACCTGGGTTTGATTCCCAGCCAGGGAACTACCAAAAACAAAAACACAAACAAAAACAAAAAGAAAAGAAACGAAAAAGAAAGAAAGAAAGAAACAAACAAACAAAAAATTGAGAGCGATATTTTTGCTGTGAGGGTTTCCTCCCCCAGAGGAGCAAGGGATCAGCCCACACCAGGGTCCCCAGCCCAGGGTTATAGCACCAGGGAGAGAAGTCCCCATTACTTTTGGCTATGAAAACCAGCAGAGATTGTGACTGAGAGACATAAGAGTGGCTGCAGTCCAAGGTGCTCCTCTTAAAGGGCCTGCACTAATAGACTCACTCACTCTAAGCTACAGCTGGTTAAAAGCACCAGAGACATGCAGGGAGAAACTGAATTGTCTGGCATCAGGGCAAGGGCTGAAGAGGAAGCTTTCTCTTGGACAGAGGAGCTGGCACAAGCCATTGTTTCTTTGTTGAGTCCCTCCTCCTCCTGGTATGTAGACTTAGGTGGCTGCCATATACAAGTCTCCATCAACCTGGCTAACACCATTTGTTAGTCCCACCCTGGTGATTCCCTGAAACTTTGGCCCACCCAACTTTCAAGCACACCTAACAATTTCCAGTGTCTTAACCATGCAAATGGCCTGTCTTGAGTCATACATTGGACTTTCTTAAAATTTCTCAAAGGTTCACAAAATAAACAACATCTGTCTGGCTTTGACATGTCCTGTACCTCTGGCTGAGCAGCCCTAAGATCAGTACTAGTGATAGCTGACCTTGGTTCATGGCTTGGCCTCTGGAGGCACTTCCAAGCCCAGCACAGATGGTGGCCATCTGAAGATTGATTTGTGGCTCATTCCAGGTTGCTCCAGTCATGGCACAAGCTGCAGCTGAATTTGGCCTGGAGCAGGTTCCTTCCTAGGAGGCCCTGGGCCTGGCACACCTCCACAGGCCAGCTTCAGACCTAGCCTAAAAATCACCCAGCCACCTCCAAGGATGATACACCCAAAGGGCAGACTGGGAAGGCACCAAAGCCCTGATAAAGTGAATCTTGCTCTATAGTGTCAGGCCAGTGTAATAGGTCCTCCACTGTAGTCATAGCCAATCTTCACAACCAATCAATTCAAGGGCCAATCACTCCCACTGGCACGCAAACAGCAACCAAAGTTCAACTGCATCAGGAGGGCACACACAAATCACACAAAGGACATACCTGGACCACCCTGCTTAACTGCACCACAAGGCCCCACAGGACACCTATTACATAAGACCAGAAGACATAGAAGCCCTATCTAATACATAGAAATAAATACATAGAGAAAGCCAAAATGGGGAGGCAAAGAAACCTGTTCCAAATGAAAGAACAGAACAAAGCTCCAGAAAAAAAGAACTAAACAAAATGGAGACAAGCAATCTACCAGACCAGTGGCAGACTGGTTAAAAGAATGCTCAATGATCTCAGGGAGAACTTCAAAAAAGAGATAGGAAACATAAAAATGAAGATAGAAAACAAAAAGTACCAGTCAGAAATGAAGAATAGAATAACTGAACTGAAGAGTACCTTAGAGAGAATGAAGAGTAGATTAGATAAAGCAGAGCATCAAATCACTGGTTTGGAAGATGAAGTAGCAGAAAGCACCCAAGAAGAACAGAAAAAAAAATCTAAAATAATGAGGATGGTTTAAGGTGTCTCTGGGACAACACCAAGGTGTCTCTGGGACAACATTTGCATTACTGGGACAACAGGAGGGGAGAGAGAGAGAGAGAGAGAAAGAGAGAGGGGGAGAGAGAGAGAGAGAGAGAGAGAGAGAGAGAGAGAGAGATGAATTGAAAACCTATTTGAAGAAATAATGATTGAAAACTTCTCTACCCTGGGGAAGAAAATAGACATACTAGACATACACGCCTAGGAAGCACAGAGTCTCAAATAAGATGAACCCCAAAAGGCCCATGCAAAGACACATCACAATTAAAATGCCAAATGTTAAAGTGAAAGAAAGAATGTTAAAAGCAGCAAGAGAAAAGCAGTTAGTTATCTGCATAGGAGCTCCCATAAGACTGTCAGCTGATCTCTCAACAGAAACTTTCCAGGCTACAAGTGATTGGCACAAAATATTCAAAGTGATGGAAGGCAAGGACCTACAACTGAGATTACTCTACCCAGCAAATCATCATTTAGAATTGAAGGACAGATAAAGAGCGTCCCAGAATCTTTAAAAAAATAAAAAGCTGGAGTTCCCTGGTGGTATAGTGGCTTAAGGCTTTGGCGCTGTCAACGCTGTGGCCTGGATTCGATTCCCAGCCAGGGAACTACCCACATACCAAAAAAGAAAAAAACAAACAAACAAACAAAAAAAGCTAAAGTAGTTCATCATCAGCAAACTAAACATTACAAGAAATGTTAAAGGAACTTCTTTAAGAAGAACAAAAATATCAAAATATGAATAAAAATGGCAATAACTACATATCCATCAACAATTACTTTCAATGTAAATGAATTAAATGTCCCACTCAAAAGATAGGGTAGCTGAATGAATAAGAAAGTAAGATCCTTAGATATGCTGCCTACAAGAGACTCATTTCAGGTCATGACACATACAGACTAAAAGTAAAGAGATGAGAAAATATATTTAATGAAAATGGCAACAAAACAAAACGAAAAGCTGTGGTAATAATACTTATAGCAGGCAAAATAGACTTTAAAACAAAGGTTGTAACAAGACACGGAGAAGGATCCAGTATTGACACTTCTGGGAATTCATCCAAGAAAACTCAAAATGCTATTTCAATGGAAATGTGTGCATCCATTTGTTCATTGCAGTATTGTTTACAATAGCCAAGATGTGGAGGCAGCCTAGGTGTCCATCAATGGATGAATGAATAAAGAGTAGGTGGTACATATATACAATGGAATATTGTTTGGCAATGGGTTCTTGCCATCTGTGGTGGTATGTATGGATGGACCTGGAGGGTATTGTGCTGAGTGGGATGTAACACAGAGAAACACAGATGTAATGTGATTTTCTTATATGTGAAATCTAAAGAACAAACTGAACTATCAAACAAACACACAGATACAGAGAACTATTTGATGATTGCCAGATGGGAGGAGATTTTGGGGATGGGTGAAAAATGGGAAGAGATTAAGGGTACGAATTGGTAGTTACGCGATAGTCATGGGGATGTAAAATACAGCATAGGAAATATAGCCAATAGTATTGCAATGGCTATGTACAGTGTCAGATAGGTAGTAGACTTGAGATTATTACTTTGTGAAGTGTGAAAATGTCTAATCACTATGTTGTTTTGTACAACTGAAACTAATAATAAAAAATAGGTACATATAGTATTAAAGGAAAAAATAAATCTGCAACAAACATGTTTATACAAATTTTGTGTCAATATAGGTTTTTATTTCACTTAAGCAATTCTCCAAAAGTGGGATTGCTGGGTCATGTGGTAGTGTATATTTAACTTTAAAAGAAATTGCAAATTATTATTCAAAGTAATGGTACCATTCTTATTCCCACTACCAAAGATGTGGTATATACACACAATGAAATATTACTCAGCTGTAAGAAAAGATGAAATACTGCCATTTGTGACAACATAGATGGATCTTGAGATTATCCTGCCAAGTGAAATAAGTCAGTCAGAAAAGCCAAGAACCATAAGACTTCATGCATATGTGGGATATAAAACTAAAAACAACAAGGGTACAAGACAAACAAATAAACAAAACTTCATAGACACAGACAACAGTTTAGAGGGTAAAGGAGAAGGAGGTGATGGAGGAGGGAGGGGGGTCAAATATATGGTGATTGAAGGAGAACTGACTCTGGACAGTAAGCACACAATGCAACACATAGATGATGTATTATAGAATCCAACACTTGAAACCTATATAATTTTACTAACTGGAGATGTCATCAAGATAGCAGTGTGAAAGGAGATTCTTGAAACCTCTCTTGGAAATTACAACAAATTGAAACTATAATCCAACAAAGGAATCTTTAAGTAACACATAACCTCAGCTGAGAGACCCACTCATTGAAAGGAAATACCTATAGGTTGGAGAAAAGGGGCAAGCAAGGAGGAGGAAAGGGGGAAATACAGAGACACAACTCCAGTATCACAGTCCAGAGCCTGGCAGAGAGAAGGAGTGAGGTGGGGGCCAAGGAGTGTGAGCCGGTGCACAGCGCTATCCTGGGAAAGTTAGGAACTGCGACTCTGACAGGGGTGAAAATTCAGACCTGAGGCTCAGTGTGGTCCTAGGTGAAATTCAGGCCCAGGAGAGGAAAAATAAAAAGGAGATAGCGGCACATGCACCTTTTCTGGCCTTGTACATTCCTGACAGAGTGACAGGCTTGTATTGTGGCTGAGCCCAGAACCCAGGGCAGCAACCATGGAGCATAGAGAAGACGTAGCCTGCACTGCCCTCACTGTCAGGCAGAAATCATAGACACAGAGCCTGGCCACCTTCTCCCATCCTCCCAGAACTCACCTCCCCTGCCTCTGCCCAGTACTTACAGGGAAAGAGCTGTAGGGGCTAGTCAGCTATGGTATGAAAATCACCAGTATCTTGCACCACAAATGAACCCATGCCTCACCCAACTAATTCTGCCCCAACTCTTCCCAGATAAAACCAGCAGAGATATCCAGGGAAGCTGAGACACACAGGTGGGACAGCTTCTGCCTGCACTGGGATTTCAGAGACACAGAGCCCCATCACTCACCACATCCTCCCAGTGGTGTGATGCAATAAGACTAAGGCAACTGGGTCAAAGAGGAGAAGCCCACCTCCCAGGATATCTTCCATCATGAGAAAACCAAAAACTAAGACAAAATAAATCCCTGTTGGGAGTTCCCTGATGGTGTAGTGGCTTAAGGCTTCAGCGCTGGCGCTGTCAGCGCTGCGGCCAGGGTTCGATTCCCAGCCAGGGAGCTACCCACATACCAAAAAAGAAAAAAAAAAAAATAAATCCCTGCAGCCCAAGAGAGAAAATAAAATGCTCCAGTGACATCTACTTGGAATTGAAAGAAAGATCTCTCCATATCCACCTTTGGCAAGATCCACTCTTGTTGATAGATGCCCAGGAAGAGAAATACACCAATAGCTATGAATATCCAAGGGAAAAAAGCTTCTCAGAAACAAAATGAAAAATCTCCAGAAGAGAAATTTGAAGACATGGAAATATGTGGTTTAAATGACATAAAATTTAAGATTGTAGTTCTGAAAAAAACTCAATGAGGGGAGTTCCCTGATGGTGTAGTGGCTTGAGGCTTCGGCGCTGGCGCTGCCAGCGCTGCGGCCTGGGTTTGATTCCCGGTCAGGGAGCTACCCACGTACCAAAAAGCAGAAAAATAAACAAACAAACAAACAAACAAACAAACAAACAAAAAAACTCAATGAGAAGCAGGAAAACACAAATAGGCAGTTTAATGGACTCAGAAAGGAAATCCATGAACAAATGGAACATTTTAACAAAAAGATTGAAACTTTATAGAAAAATCAAATAGAATTCTGGAGATGAAGAACACAATAAAAGAGATAAAAGATGAAATAGCTAGCATAGGAAGAAGAGCCAAATAGATAGAGGAAAGAATTAGTGATATTGAAGATAGAAGTATGAAAATGACACAACTGGAAGAAAAGAGGAACATGATAATTTTTTTAAAAATGAAAAAACTCTACAAGAACTATCTGACTCCATCAGAAAAGAATAGCATAAGAAAATGGTTTTACCAGAAGAAGAAAGTGAGAAGGGCACAGTGTCTATTCAAACAAATAGTTGATGAGAACTTCCCAAACCTATGGAAAGAACTGAACCATCGAATTCAGAAAGCAAACAGGACACCTGATTACCTCAACCCCTATAGGCATTCTTCAAGGCATATTATATTAACGCTGTCAAAATTTAATGACAGAAAGAATTTTCAGGCAGCCAAGGAAAAGAAGACTATAACCTACAAGTGAAAGCCTATCAGATTATCATCAAACTTCTCAACAGAAAATCTATAAGCCATGAGGGAGTGGAATCAAATATTCGAACTATTGAAAGACAGAAATTACTGGCCAAGAGGAATTTATACAGTAAAGTTATCCTTTACATATAAAGGAGAAATAAAAACTTTTCCAGATATACAGAAGCTGAGGGAATTCTTCAGCAAATGACCCGCATTATAGGAAATACTGAAGGAAGCTATTCAACCCGGTTAAAAAAAAAGTCACATTAATTAAGGATAATTTGTGACAACAAAAATATAAAAGGGAAGAAGTAAGGTACTGAATTTCCAAAGGAAATGACAATAAGAAGCAATTTTAAGAAAAATAACTACAGTTTATATGAACATTTATTTTACATAAACATAATGGTAACCACTGGAAAAAAAATTCAGAGCAGAGACGCAACATAAAAAAAAGAGAGAACAGTGGGAAAAAATCATAGAACACCATTAAACTAAAATAACTGACAGAAAGAAAAAAGCAAAAAAACAATTGAGACACCAAGCTACTAGAAAAAAATAAGATAAAATAGCTATAGGAAATCCTCATATATTAATCATCACCTTAAATGTAAATGGAATAAACTCACCAATAAGTAGTCACAGAGTAGCAGATTGGATCAAAAAACAAAACCCAGTCATGTGCTTCCTCCAAGAGGCACACCTCAGCTACAAGGACAAATACAGATTCAAAGTGAAAGGGTGGAAAATGATACTCCAAGCAAATGGCATCCAGAGTAAATTAGGTGCAGCTATACTTATATCTGATGAAATAGACTTCAGGATAAAAAGGGGAATAGAAAACAAAGATGAACATTTCAAACTGATAAAGGGCACAATTCAACAGAAAGACAAGACTCATTAATACATATGCCCCCAATCAGGAAGCACCAAAATTTACAAAGCAACTACTAACACAACTAAAGGGAGAAACTGACCAAAATGCGTGTATAGTAGGGGACCTACACACCCCCTTAACAGCCATGGACAGATCATCCAAACAGAAAACAAACAAGGAAATATCAGCTTTAAATGATACATTACAGAAATTGGACATAATTAACATTTGCAGAACACTCCATCCTACAACACAAGACTATACCTTCTTTTCGAGTGCGCATGGAACATTCTCAAGGGTAGGCCATATGCTGGGACATAAAACTAACAGCAAATTCAAGAAGATTGAAAACATACCAAGTGTATTCTCTGACAATAAAGCTTTGAAATTGGAGATCAACTGCAAAAAGAAAGCAGAAAAAAACACACATATACGTGAATATTAAACAATATTGTTATTTAAAAATGACTGCATCAAGGAAGAAATAAGAGAAGACATTAAAAAAATAGAAACAAATGACAGTGAAAACACATTGTATCAAAATTATTGAGATACAGCAAAAGCAACAATAAGAGAGAAATTTGTATCATTACAGGTCTGTCTCAAGAAACAAGAAGAATCCCAAATAAACAACCTAACACTACATCTTAAAGTACTACTAAAAGAAGTAGAAATGAAACCCAAAGTCAGCAGAAGGAAGAAAATAATAAAAATTAGAGCAGAAGCAAATGAAATAAAGAAGAAGAATAACATCAAAAGTAGAAAAAATTAACACAACAAAGAGGTGGTTCTTCAAAAAAATTAATAAAATGACAAACCCCTCGCCAGGCTCACCAAGGTAAAAGGGCAAAAGACAAATAACCAAAATAAGAAATGAAAGGGGAGTGAGGTAACAAAATGGTGACATGAGAGGGACCTCTGAAAAACTTCTCTGGTGATTACAACAAATAAAACACATTTACCTCAACCAAGGAACCTCACAGCTAAGAAACCCACTCATCAAGTTCAGGTACTTGCAGGCAGGTAGAGGGTTAAACAAAGGAGAACTAAAAGGGGAAGAGTGGAGATGTGGCTGCACATGGGTCCCCACTTGGAACTCTACCACTGGGAGGGGGAGGAGGAAGAAAGCGATGGGAGAGCACTCTGGGCCTCACTTGGTCCCTGGGGCAGAGCAAAGGAGGCCCAGAGATTAGATTATGAGATACCACAACCACTTCACATTGGCCCCAGCAGGTGCAGACTTGGCCACAAAATACAGTGACTGAACTGCACTCCAGTTCCCAGAGGAGAGGAAGCAACTGGGCAGTGAGGAGCTACAGCTCAAATGCTCTAGCCAGGAAGGAGAAGGAGAAGGGTGCTTGCCTGTCTCTCAGCCCACAACCAGCATAACCTGAAAGAACAGCAAGCAGGACAGCTGGCTCCAAGGATCAGGGCAAATGTAGAACAGAAAGGTGCAATCACACTCAAACTCCCTGCATGATACCTGGAGCCACAGGAAGAAAACAAAGCCACAAATTTCCCTCCCTTACAGACCTCTGCCCTCCAAGTATCAGCAGCAAACACCAAAGAAACTGCAGCAGCAAGGGTCCAGACAGGTTGCAAAAATTAAAGAGATGGGGACAGGTCAGAAAAAGAGCTCAAAGGAATGACTATAAAAATACTTAAGGAACTGAATGATAATTTCAACAGAGAGATAGCAAACATCAAAGAAGACTCATAAACCATTATAAAGGACCAGAGAAGATAATGACTACATTAACTGAAATGAAGAACGGAATAAAAGTCACTAAACTAGATAAAATAGAAGCATAAAGCAGTGATTTGCAGGAAAAGCCAGCAGAAAACAACCAACCAAATCAATTAGAAAATTATTTCCAAAAGAAAAAAAAAGGAAGATGGATTAAGATTCCTTTGGGACTATATTAAATGTAAAAATATCAGAATAATAAGGGTGCCAGAAGGGACAGAGGAAAAACAATGGATCAAGAAATTAGTTAAAGAAATAATGAATGAAAAATTTCTTAACCTGGTGAAGGAAATAGACATACAAGTCCAGGATGCACAGAGAATTCCAAACAAGATGATCCCAAACAGGAATACACTAAGACACATCATAATTAAAATGGCAAAATTTAAAGAAAAAGAGAAAATTCTAAAAAGAGCAAGAGAAATGCAAGTAGTAACTTATAAGGGGACACCCATTCAGCTCTCAGATGATTTCTCACCAGAAACTTTACAGGCTAGAAGGGATTGGCAGAAAATAGTCAATGAGATAAAAACCAAGAATCTACAACCAAGAATAATGTATCCAGCAAGGCTAGCATTTGAAATTGAAGGACAGATACAGCACTTCTCAGATAAGAAAAAACTAAAGGAATTCCTTACCACCAAACCAATACTACAAAGAATGTTAGAGGTACTTCTTTAAGTTGTGGGAAGGGATGAGTGGGTATAATAAGGGAAAGGGATGGAGAAACTTAGTTTGATTGTTAACAGAAATTGAAAGCAACAAAGAAACAAAACTCATGGACACAGTAAAAAATTTAGTAGTTACCTGAAGGTAAAATGGGAGTGGGGTGGGGGAGAAGAGACAGGGACACAAATATATGGTGAGGGAAAGAGAAATGGCTCTGGGTGATGAACACATAATACACACATAGAAGAAGTAATGTAGATTTGTATACCTGGGTCCGATGTAATTTTTAGTAATCAATGTCACCCCAGTAAATTAAATTAAAATAAAACAAAAAAAAATGAAAGGGGAGAAATTATAACTGATACCACAGAATTACAAAGGATCATGGGAGAATACAATGAAGGACTATATGCCACCAAATTCAACAACCTAGAAGAAATGGACAAGTTTCTAGAAACATATAGCCTACCTAGACTGAACCAAGAAAAATACTGGATAAATTAAATAGACTGATCAACAGTAAGGAAATTGAAACAATCATCCAAAACCTCTCCCAAAGAAAAAGTTTAGGACCAGACAGCTTCACAAGTGAATTTTATCAAACATTCAAGAAGGAATGTCTTCCTCAAACTCTTCCAAAAATTTGAAGAGGCAATACATCCAAACTCATTTTATGAGGCCAACATTACCCTGATACAAATCCTAGTAAACATAACACACAAAAAGAAAACTACAGACCAATATTTCTGATGAACAAAGATGCAAAAATCTTAAACAAAATACCAGCATATAGAACACAATACATTAAAAAAATTATACAGGGAGACCTTCTCAAGATGGCGACTGGGGAGGAGGTCCCTAAAACCTCTCCCAGAAAACACAATTAAATGTCTAGGAAAATAAATAAATAAATAAATAAATAAATAAATGTCCATCCAAGAGCCAGGAAAGAAAACCCTAAGTGACACAGTGACAACTGAGAAATCCATGCATTGCAAGAAAACACCTGAAGGTTAGAGACAGAGGGTGAGTGGGAGAGAAGGGAGGGAGCAGTGATGGATCGCGATGGGACCCCATCGCTGCTAACTAAGAGAACTAGAAAGAGATTGGGGAGCAGTACAATATACGGGAGGGAGGAAGCCAAGAGTTAAAACCAGAGTGGTGGAACACTGGGAGACAGTGAGGGAGCTGGACATTAAAGCAGCATGTTAAGGACAAAGCTTAGGAACTGGCCTCTGAAACTCTTAAGTGGTAGGAAGGCTGAATGAGGACCCTAAACAGCCAAGGACTCTAAACAGCCATTGGCCAAAGAAAAGCCCCAGATTCAGAACCTTGGCTCCCGGTGCCCTTGTGGCCCACAACAGGTGCATGCTGTGGCTCCTCCACAGGGTCGTAGTTCCCCGCCAATGGTGGGGGTGTGCTGGCTGCCCTCATGGGGCTCGTGACATCAGGTTTGCAGCTTTAAATCAGTGGCTGTCGTGCACCTGGCACCCTCGCTCAGTGCTCTCACAAGGCCTGGCCCATGGTGCACGCATATCCAGCACTCTTGCACACACCTGGTGATCTCGCAGGGCCTGCAGATTCTGCAAGTGGAGCTCACACACCCGGGGCAGTAGCCCAGTGCCCTCACGTGCATCCAGCGATATCGCAGGGCCTGCAGGTTTTGGCCCCAGAGCACTGCATTCGATGCCATTGCACACCACTCTTGCATGGCCTCCATCACCAGGCCTGGGCCCTGCGTGCTCCCAGTGCCCTCAGGCAGTGCACGCTTGCAGACTCCATCAAATGGCTGCTGTGGAGATGAATTGCTGGAACACATCCAGGGTAAAGCACTGGAGAGAGAGAAGAGAAGCGGATTTTACATTGTTTGCCCCATCCAGCCAGAGTGGCCTCAGCCTGCATCCCATCAGCCTCTCTCATGTCCCCCAGCTTCCCCAGCAAAGGGCAGGAGGTTGAGTCACCCCATCATGCATTTTGTTGGCCTGTCCATCTTACAGCCTTCCCAACAAACTACAGGTAGCGGAGGGACCACAGATCAATATGTCCCACTTCCAAATGTGACTGGAGACCAAAGATAAGGCTTAAACACCTCCCATCTCTCCCAAAACTTGCCCCCCCCAGTGCTACCTAGTGTCTGCTCTACAGCAAGACCCCACAGAAACATTAATCAGACAACAAGAGCTCCTGGGCTCTGCTGAATATAGAGCCCTCATGCCAAAGAAGAAGAACTCAGAAGACAATAACTGTGCCTTAGAATTTAAAGCTGCTCAGAAAGAAAATGAAAAATCTCCAGAAAAGGATCTCATGGATCTAGAACTTTTCTGAACTAAGTGACAGAGATTTTTAAAGTAGCCATTCTAAAGGCTTTGAGAGAAATGAAAACATACTGGCAGAATACCATAATTGAAGTGAACGACCTAAGAAAGGAAATTCGTGAACAAAAGGATCAATTTAACAAAGAAATTCAAAACATAAGGAAGAACAAGATGGAAATTCAAGATATAAATAATACAATAAAAGAAGTGAGAAATGAAATAACTGCCATAGGAAACAAGGCCAACCAGACAGAGGAAAGAATTAGTGATATTAAAGATCAGAATATTGAAACATCTCAGAAAGAGGAAGAGAGGGAATATAGAACCAAAAGGATTGAAAGAACTCTGGAAGAACTATCTGACTCCATGAAACAAAACAACATCAGGATAATAGGATTAGAAGAAGGAGCAGAGCACGCTACAGGGAACATATTCAAACAAATAGTAGATGAGAATTTTCCAAACATATGCAAAGATCTGGAACCCCAAATTCAAGAAGAAAATAGGTCCCCTAGATACCTGGACCCTAACAGATCTTCTCCAAGACACATCATATAAAACATGTAAAAAACTAAAGACAGACAATTCTCAAGGCAGCCAGGGGAAAAATATCTATAACCTTTAGAAGAAAACCATCAGGCTGGCATCTGACTTCTCAGCAGAAACTCTACAAGCCAGGAAGGAGTGGAATCAAATATTCAAAAGTTCTAAAAAAAGAAACTTCCAGCCAAGAATGAATTATCCAGCAAAATTATCCTTCAGATATGAAGGAGGAATAAAGACCTTCCCAGAAATACAGAGGTTAAGGGAATTCACCAGCAAGAGGCCAGCACTTCAAGAAATACTGAAGGAGGTTCTTCGACCTGAAACAAAACATCAAGAAAAATGGAATAAAGTTGGAGCAACAAGAAAGAAACAAAATAAACAAAACAAATAAATAAGTAAGTAATGGCCACAGGAAATCCTCACATATTGATCATCACTCTAAATGTTAATGGACTGAACTCACCAATAAAAAGACACAGAGTAGGAGACAGGATTAAAAAACAAAATCCATCCATATGCTGTCTGCAAGAGACATATCTCAGCCATAAGGACAAACACAGACTCAGAGTGAAAGGATGGGAAACAATACTCCAAGCAAATGATTACCAGAGAAAATAAAGTTCAGGTTAAAAAAGATAGTAAGAGACAAAGATGGACATTACGTAATTATAAAAGGCACAATACGACAACAAGAAGATTTGTCACTAATTAATATATATGCTCCAAACCAGGAAGCCCAAATATACAAAGCAACTACTAACGGATCTGAAAGGAGAAACTGACAGAAGCACAATCATTGTGGGAGACTTAAACACCCCACTAACAGCCATGGACAGATCATCCAAACAGAAACTAAATAAGTAAATATCAGCTTTAAATGACACATTACAGCAATTGGACACAATTGACATTTACAGGACACTTCATTCAACAAAAATAGACTATTCCTTCTTTTCTAGTGCACATGGAACATTCTCAAAGATAGACCACATGTTGGGACTTTATGGTAGCCTTAGCGTATTCAAGAAGATTGAAATCATACCAAGTGTATTATCAGAAGACAAAGCTTTGAAATTGGAGATCAACTGTAAAAGGAAAGCAGAAAAAACCACATATACATGGAGATTAAACAACAGCTTATTAAAAATGACTGGATAAAAGAACAAATGAAAGAAGAGATTAAATTATTTATAGAAACTAATGACAATAAAAATACAATATATCAAAATTATTGGGACACAGCCAAAGCAGTAATAAGAGGGAAATTTATATTACAAGCCTATCTTAAGAAACAAGAAAAATCACAAGTAAACATTTTATCATCCCATCTTAAAGAACTAGAAAAAGACAAAACCCAACGTCAACAGAAGAAAAGAAATAATAAAAGTTTCCGCATATGGGTGAAGTCATACAGTTCTTTGTTTTTTCTGTCTGGCTTATTTCACTAAGCATGATGATCTCCAGGTCCATCCATTTTGTTGCAAATGGCAATATTTCATCTTTTCTTATAGCTGAATAATACCTCATTGTGTATATGTACCACAGCTTCTTTATCCAGTCATCTGTCGCAGAACACTTTGGTTGTTTCCATGTTAAAGCAGAGCTAAACCAATTAGAGAACAGAAGGACAATAGAAAAAAATTAATATAACGAAGAGCTGGTTCTTGAGAAAGTCAACAAAATAGACAAACCCCTGGTGAGACTAATCAAAGGATGAAAGGAAAGGACACAAATATCCAAAATTAGAAATGAAAGGGGAGAAATTACCACTGATACCACAGAAATACAAAGGATTCTAAGAAAATATTATGAAGGGCTTTATGCCACTAAATTTAACAACCTAGAAGAAGTAGACAAGTTCCTAGAAACTTATAGCCTACCTAGACTGAACTCAGAAGAACTAGATATAGGTTTCAGGCATACAACTCCACAGTGCATATATCTAGTTCTTCTGAGTTCAGTCTAGGTAGGCTATAAGTCTATGTAATCCTTGCTAACAGATGTCACCCCAATAAGTCTAACAATAAAAATGAATTAAAAAAAAATAAAAAATAAAAAATAAAAAAAAATAAAAAAAAATAAAAAAAAATAAATTCCAAAAAAAAAAAAAAAAAAAATCTTGGAAATGCAGAACAAAATTGGATGAATCACAATTCTTGATTTCAAAATGTACTACAAAGCTACAGAAAGTAAATTAGTAGCTGCCAGGAAGTGGGGGGAGGGGAAATTGGAATTGACTGCTAACTGATATGCATTCTCTTTTGGGGGTGATTACAATCTTCTGTTATTAAAAAGTGGTGATGCCGGTATTTTTTTGTTGGATTTATTGGG